>PNEQ01056284.1:0-19789 GCA_003012365.1 Medauroidea extradentata
GACATGACTAGCTTGCTGCAAGCTTGCAGACTTGACATGACTAGCTTGCTGCAAGCTTGCAGACTTGACATGACTAGCTTGCTGCAAGCTTGCAGACTTGACATGACTAGCTTGCTGCAAGCTTGCAGACTTGACATGACTAGCTTGCTGCAAGCTTGCAGACTTGACATGACTAGCTTGCTGCAAGCTTGCAGACTTGTCATTGCGAGCTTTGTTCAAGCTTGAATCAAGGTTATTTTGCTATCAGGGTGATATTTTTTTTTATCCCGTAGATGCGTAAAGCAAATTATCTGTGTCCATCATGCGGTATGTGTAGTGAGAGAGATACGGCGTTATTGTGAGTTTTGCGCCGAGGTCCCAACACGTCGTCCTCGAGAATAAGTCACAACCTGAAAGCTCTTCAGACGATGTGTAGTACACTCATACTCAGATTTTATTGTGTGCATCCTTTATTCACATTGTATTGTTATGTATAACCTATTTATTTAACCAAAATCCAAAATAACCGTTTAAGGATTCTTACTATATGCTTATGTTATTCCTGTCATATGAAAAATGAGGGCAAATATTAATATGTTCAGATAATTGTTATAACTTGTTTGCAATTTCTCTCATGGAAACTTTTATCGGGTATGGAAGGGATCCGCGATTTTTTGTAAAGGAAAATCCCTTCAAATTTGTTATCTGTTATTTCAAATGTAACAATGTTGTTAAACGTGTATAAATGATAACTAAATAACTAATTGTCTTTTTGCATAAGGTTGCATATCGCACATACATGTATTAAGTTACAAAGAGTGCAGTTCCTTATTTACTGATAAACACTGTGTATGACATTGCGCATTCCGGAGCCGCTCCATACATTCACCTTCCATTGGCTCTCAGCTTGCTTCAGGTTTCTCCATTTCAATGGCAGCTCTTTGCAAGACTGCCGTGTGTAGTGCATATGAAAGGGAATGAGCTTTGACTTATGGAAACTGTTATAATACAAGATTCTACTGATTTCCCCAGCTATTTGCATGCAAACATTTCCACATAATCTGTGTAAACAATGCCATTTTGTAGCGTGTAAGTATTTTGAATACCAGTGTCAAATAAAATATTCCCGTGCACCAATCTACTTAAAGGATTTCATTCACCGTAAATCGAAGCAATATGAATTTGACACAATATTTATTTTATAATTTTCTGGTTCCTTGCGGATTTTAGCCGCCACATACAGTAATGCGAATTTTACCCCACTGCGACTTAGATAGATGTAAAATTTTCACCTTTAGCAATGATTTACTTGACAGAATGGACCAATTCTGTAATGTCATTACCATATACATCGCTTGTAGATATTGAAAACACAATTTCCAATGACAGTTGATTTCCTAGCAAACCCATCAATTTTGAACACAGTAAACATTTGACTGCAACGACGCACTATCAACGCACATTCAGCAGAAATAGGCCTAACGGTGACACAACAGAGGATATTGAACTTGATTCATTTTGTGACTCAAATAACATTGTACTGCTTTCTCCAGAAGAAACACTTCAGAAAAAACACCTCACAGGTCGTAGAATTCTGGACGTGTATCACATGTTGCAATAGATGAAGATACTGTACTAAGAAACCATAGTGCTATATTCGGACGTTCTTTTGCAAGCGTGGTTTTAGAACGCGTAGAAATAAATGGAATGGAAGATATATTCAATTTCGCATTGTTCTGGGTGCCGCCGTGACCAAAACGTAGCTGTACAAGCAGGCCGGCGTTAGAGCATCCTCCCCTTTCCAACTACAGTACAATGAAGACCAACTGGACGACGATATAGAGCACTGTAGCAACCAAACTGTTGTCTCATTATGGTCACCTAGAAGACAAGATGGACCTCCTACAGCTCTCCGTGCCAAGAAGAGGGTCGCAGGTTCGAGTCCCTAGACGTGCCGCTCGCCGCTAGTCGACTACAACGTCACAACCTTCGGCATTATAAGCGAGGTGCGATCGTCAGATCCGATTAGGTCTATAGTTCAACTTAGTTAACTCTGTTAATATCCCTCCCCACTGAATCAACTATCGTGTAGCCTTTATATTTAACTGTATATAAACTTGTAGAAGCGTTCTTATTCACTTATTCATTCATACCTATAACTCTCCTCTATAGCGAAGTTCCTAGTGTAAAGCCATTTTAAATGTTTTACAACAGTTTGTAACATGTGTGGGTTCAAGGACAAACTTAAATCTGATATCCCTTAACAAATTGGAAATTAAATATTTCCTCATTCATCGTGTGTAAATTATTGTAACGACTTGACAAGACTATATACAAATACAAGAAATTGCAGACACGTGTTTCAATGAACAGTCTCAAAAATATTCAAATTATTTAGTGAACAATATTAATCAAACGCGAATCATCGTCATACACGCATTATTAGCGAAAATAATGTCTGTAAGCCATTCCCGCTTTTAAGAAACGTTGTCTCACACAATCCACGCCACATAGCAAGCAAGCACATCACAAATAAGGAAAACTGCGAGATCTGCTGTTTTGTTACTAACCGCAGTAAACATGAACCACGTGTCCTCCCTGTGACGTCATGGAATACGAATATTGGGAGGGAAGGGAGAGCGCGAGAGTAACAACCTGCCATGTACTATTCACCCTGGGGTTTATCATAAAACAATAGCAAGATAGATAAAATATTGTAACGAGTCAGCGCTCTCGAAGGTATTGGACTGACTGAGCGACTTGACGAGCCACCCCCCCCCCTGCCCTGCTACAGCCCCGGTGACGAGGCGATGGACTGCACCTCTTCTCCTCTCCCCATCTTCCCGCCCCTGGCGACGCGGGCCACTCGGGCCTAGCTGACGTCACAGGCATTCTGAATGGGTGGGCATCTGTCAGTCATCCGGAACAAGCATTCAGCTCGGATGTAACTGAATTTTGCCGCAACACATAGAACGTTTAGTTTACAACAACCAGCATGATCAACGAGCTCTGGGAATATTCTGGGCGTCGTCGCGGGCGACTATAAATACTGGCCCACTGTGAGCAGAGAGGGAGTGATAGCTGTGTTTAGCTGGTGAGTGTTCACGACTGACTTAGCAGCGAGGGACGAGGCGGGACCAGCAGCTCGAAGAGAAGCTAAGGAGGTGTAGACAACAGTGACACTCTTCGACTGGTGTGAGTGTGAGAATACGAACAGGTTGAACTGTAGCTGTGCATTATGATACATAAACTTAGGTGGTCGGAGGACTGATTTGAGAGAGATGTTATTAACTATACATAGAGTAGTAAATTAGGCTTTTATGGAGATTACCTGTATATAATATCTGTAATTGTTTAACTGACAAGGGTGAATCGCGAGTGTTGTATACTTAATGTAGAGTGTTTGTAGAGATTGTAATTAAATTAAGAACTTTAATTTAATTAATTAATGGAATTACGTAAGCCCTCCATCCCAAACGAACCTGGCTGAGCCCAGGACAGCAAAATTGTTATAAAATATGTATAACAATAGCACCCCGACTGACTATACAGTTGCAAATAACTGAACTGGCGGCGGGGCGAGTGTACCTCGACTGCAGACTGGAGGGGAGTTGTTGCCATAGTTAATAACTGGTTGTGGTTGTTTGTCACTCTCTATTGCGATGCAGATGTCTGCCAAAGGAAATAATATGGAAACATAAAAGCACTAAAGCAGAGTATGCTACAGTAAACTGGATGCATAAACATAGGAATTGTGTCAAATAAAAAACAAGGACAGATAATTAAGAAAGGAAAAACCCAGTCCCCGCCAAGGCAGACTACACAAGTTTGAGGCCTGCTTGGGCAAAACTGTAACTAAAACATGTTTATATTTTTGTACATACGATGCAGTAAGACGAACATGTGAAATGTTAGTGAGGCTGCAGTCAATAGCCACACCCACATCTCTCTCGCTCGGAACAATAGCTAACAACTCAGCGCGTAGTAATCTGTGTTCATTGTCCCAATTGACATTCGTAACTTCCGTCTGTGGCGATACTGAACTACGTTTACACAACTAGTGACTAATGTTGGAAATTATGACTCAAGCCACGTCGTCACATAATCAAACAGTTCGACATTACTACGTTAGTTTGTTCCATTAATTGCCCTCCCTGTTCAGTAATATCAGCGAGATCCTGTACTAAACTCATACAACTAGACATAACAATGAAAACTGTAACATTTGAATAGCATTTTAAAATGTTTAAGAATATAAGTCAATGGATACAAATACAGACAACGATTATATAGACAAAGCTAGTTCCATTTGCCAGTACAATTTTGGTATTTTTAGGACTTCCTGTAGTTAATTTTATATTAAAATATTTTGAATATTAGCACACATAAATACCACAAAAATTATTTACGTTCTAACAGATACAGATTAAATATGAAGTCGATGGAAGATGTTAAGAATCGATATGTTAAACATAAATGTTACAGAAAGAGGTAAGGAACTACACACTCCGTGGAAAATTGCTAGTTAAACATTTCTCGCAGACTTTGTAAACATGTGTCCATCCTTATAGGACATATAATATTATGTAGTGTAATGTAATATTATGCAGTATATGTTATATATAATGTAGTATAATTAACTATAGTTTAATATAAGGTAATGTGGTATAGTAGAATGTAGTGAAATACAATGCAGTGTATACAACGTCGTATAATTAAACATAATAAAGTATAATATAATGGAGTATAATAGTATGTAGTGTAATGCAATGTCGCGTATACAGTATAGTGTAAAATGTAGTGTGATAGATCGTAATGTAATAGAATGTTGTATTTGTATAGTGTAATATAATGTAGTATAATGTAATTGTAAGGTAATGTAGTATAATATAATGTAATGTAGTCTTGGGACACACATTATATAATGCGGTATAATATAGTACGCTGTAATGTAGTATAGTATTATATAATATGTAGTACATGTCTGGTGATGTCTGACCCAGCGCATCAGGAGAGGCGGTGAGGTGTCCCACACAGAGGTTACGTGGTAGACGTGGCACGTAAACTTACTCCAGGACATAATTCTACAAGGAAATACCGCAGTGTGTCAAGTCAGCAGACGGTGCCAGATATTGGCTACACTACACAGCCTATCTAAGAGACGAAGTCTCGGAAAATGAAACCTCTGCTTTCAGCTTCCCACTTGTAACATAAGCCACAGTTGCAGTAGGTGTTGAGATATTTCGCACCAGTGACAATTGTCAGAGAAGTTACCGTAAACCGCATTGTTGGACATAGCACGCTGTGTGTCTTATATTACCTCGCTTCTAGGCCATTTACGTGTGTAGACTCTTTCATGGACTACATCACATTTATCGTATATCGTTACCTTAATAGTAAAACCTCGTAAGTCCATTTCGCATCCATTTAGAAAAAAAGGAGAGAAAAGCGATTTTATTTCCCTCACACTGAGAAAAAAATACAAATTTTGTACCACATAATTATAAATGAAAATTTTATACCTACTTTTATTAATAATTCTTTGTAAATACCTTATTATGATGGTTTTAATGGGCTCGAATGTCCAATCTTCATAATATGGAGTTACGAGCTTTTACTATTGAGGTAACGATATTCGTACATGATGTTTCCGAACATCGCCGACAAACTTCGGGAGATTATTCCTTGTGGAAAATTAAGCATAACATAAATAACACGTTGAATCCAAGATTAAAATTAACGAAACCTTCCAAAATCGAATTTTAAAATGGTATTTTCCACGATATGGTAAATTAAATTACTTGGGAAAGGACAATATCATTGCCTCATGTTGTTGGACTCTTCTGATCCGCAGCAAATTCTGGGAAATACCCTCCACTCTTACGAAAATAACAGGGGTGGCCACCCTGTACTTGCATACAACATTTGTAACGTCAGGAAGCTCGAATATTTGAAGGTTTATTGAGCTACCTGGCTTATGTTACAGAATGATCCTTAGTGTAAAATGCCTAGAACATAGTTTACGTCCAAAATACACTCAAGGATGCGGCGCAGTGGTACTAAGCCTACAGCATAGGCAATACTAAGTAAATGTGTGTTTTGTTGTTCTCAGCGGATATACAATGGTGGATATTCATTGTCAACAACGTGTACTATACGTTAGTCAGCTCGCAGTGACGTAGCCAACAGTTCCTGGCACACTGTCGCTGCAGACGAAAATTCAAGTGTGTTCCAAGCTTAGTGGGTTCCGCCCGTCTACTAGTTTATTGTTTTACCTAAGTCGTACTTTCAATAAACTATCACTAGCAAACTCCAGGAGGTAATTACTTACGAGAATATAAAAATAAAAAGTCGGTATAATATTTTCCAAAAAGTAAGGTGACTACAATCGCAGGTTTTGAAGTAATTTAAAGAAAAAGAAAGTACTCAAGATTCAGCAAGATATGCGTGGCTTGAACTAAGGGCTCAGTTGGCGTGTAGCTACGCGGCCTGTCTCTGAAGATATGTCAGATAATATATGTCCCGCAAATAAGAAACTAAGTGTATTTGCAGTGCCGCAAACACATAACAAAAGTTAGTGTTGTCAGAATAAACAGTTTCCAGCTCTCAGCAGACGGCGAGTGTAGAATCAGGTAGCTACATGCAATATACGAGAAGTTGCTATGCAGGTTGTACTTAAAATGGTATTAAACAATACCGGCATTTGTAAGCGCATGTACCTAGCGTTGTACATTAGACCGATACTGCGCCTAGCCAACATACATGTTGAACAGTTTTGTTGATCAGCAGGACTGCAGTTCACGTAGGAAGGGGTTAGTGTTTAGACAAGGTGGGAGGTGAAGATGTTACAGTGAATCAAGCGACTGCACGCTACGGTATTGCGAGCTGATTAATGTCTGGTATTACAATTGTTAATGTTCACCGTAGTATGTGCGCTGAGAACTATCACATGAGTACGCAGTATTGCCTATACTCCAGGCGAACGCTACGACGCAACCTACCACGTGCTTCAAATGCGTCGTAACGAGTTAAGATTATTCTTATTTTGAGGAAACTATTTAATGCCCATTATACCTGTAAACGTACGAAAACAATACGCATTTCAAACTACGTAGCAATAGTTTTAAAAATTCCCTCAAAATGGCCGAAAATGGCTATTCCAGACAGCCGTATCTGGAAAAATAACAACCGGATTCGAAAAACACAAGTAGAGTAAGAAGACTTTCAACTATGCTGCCCACAAATAATATGTGGTCACCGCTTAAAGTACAATAGGAAATAGGATGATAATAAATAAAGTATTGCACGCCAGCTGAGGGGCTCGCGCGGAGAGGTGATTATACGTCGGTCAACACACACAAATGCAGCCTTAATGTGCCAACGTGAATTCCGATAGAAACTCGTACTGACCTTTGCTACATGTTTCACCAATAATATTATATGGTCGCAGCCGTCCAATGATAACAATTGTACACGCTAGTTCAGGGCCTAGCTCGCTGTGGCGATGTGGTATATGATGCGCGCTTCAAGGTCGCCCATATAGCACCGTCACTTCTGAGCCTCTAAGGCGCAGGCAGGCGGCACCCTTAACTGCGTTTTGGATGAGATAGTTCGTAGACAGTTGCAACAAGGGCATCATGTTTGTGACAGATCAGTTTGAAGTGTTGAGTATGCCAGTCCAACAAATGAAATCCAGACACAACACAGGCGTATGATCAACACTTGTCAGCAGGTTTCAAACATATTAGGTACATATCAAACAATCCAAGGTTACATAACACGCACGGCAGAGACAGCCATTACAGAACACACAATGAGCAACTGTCATAGATCTTCCGTAAACTGCTATCTATCCCGCAAACCCACACAAAGTATTCTCTTGTTTTGAGGTGTACTGTCACTTTCCAAAGTACGACACTTGTACTTATGCTTACATGAGCATCCAGTTCACTTTTGAAAATGGGTAAATATATGATGAAGTACGCATTTGAAGGCACAAGTATGTTAAATATTGTGTTGTTTTGCGCGCAGCCTACATTGTTTTGCCTAAACACGGCGTAGTCCCATTCAGTTTGTACTCGGAGCTGACGACAGAAATGTAAGGACCCGGTACACGAAGACATGTGTGGTTCCCTTACTCTGCTGACATTTAAACACGTTGTTTGGGGCAGAGGGGCCACTACAGACCTAACATATAACAAGATACTAGCTCTTACTGCATTATTCGACTAGCAACAGCTGCACTGGCAGAGTATCAACTGCAGATCTGTGTGTTCCCCTATTTGCTTTCCTATTTATATTCAACAATACAGGAATAACATCAACCGATATCCGCATTAGTATATTTACTTATGTTTTTAATAAACTCTCTTCATCAAACCATGAAAGTTCAAGAGGCAAAACACACTGAACGTGAAAGAATAACTCAAAAGAACGTGCAAAGTCGAAAAAAAAAAGTGGTGAAGAAGGGTAGGCAAACATATTTACTAATCAGAAAAACATCCAGTCACACCAATTTTCTTTCACACAACTTACTTGGTTTGCTGAAAACTGCAAATTATATCAAGTTAGAGAGCGCCAGTGAAAATGCACACAAACGTATAAGAAATAATGTTTGTGCAGTTACATGCGCGCACTGGCACAGGCCTACATTAGCTACGTTGAATTAAGGAAGTTACAAATTAAAATATTCAAACGGTTAAGTTCATTGTTTAATTACTAAGTTTAAAAACTCAACGTTTTTCAATAGTAAAACCAACACCTCACTTGCCCGTAACTGCTAAAGCTTACGTACGTTGAGTTTAAAAGATTCAGTCGGGCGTGCTTAAACTACAAGTTACCTCTTTCATTCCAATACTACTTTTGTTCTCTTGAAGATGAGGAAACGTAACATTTGAAGATTCTGCAAAATTTCCACGTGTTAGTGTAAAGTGTGCCTGGACCTCAATAGTTGTTTGTCGCGTAACAAAGTATTTTTAGCAGACTATTTCAGCTACATTAAAAATATTCAAACAATTAAGCTCACTGTGTACTTACTAAGTTTAAAAACAGGCGTCAGCCACAAACATTATTTGACTGAAAACTGTAACATGGCGAAACATAAACTACATTGAAAAACTTGGTGTAATCTAGTCCACGCAGAACTTACCTGACAGCTATGCTAATATTATTTGTGGTAGGTAGGTCTATATTGTATATCACCATCTCATTTTCACAGTTGTATATATTATGCTGTTACGAGAATTTCACTTTTATACGTTCATTGTGAAATATAATACATTATGTAACGAAATTAAATGTCCTGTTTACTTTCTGAAATGTAATTACCAGCTATCGAAAAATGTATTCACTCGAGCACGCCGTTAAAACTGGTATGATATTTTTATCCTGCATGACACATTATCTCTATGTTGTATTTATGATCGTATGTAGATATTTTTTATACCGGAATTAATATATATCTACCAATACGGTCACTGAATGGAAAATTAATGGTTTTTTATGATTCGCAAGTAGTTCTTAAAGCAGAACTTAATAAGTTACTTAGTTTGTTGGAAAAACTAAGAAGTGTGGAGTTTCGCAGAAGTCAGTGGTAGTGTAAGTGTAGGGGGGAGTTAGTTTGAACTCTTCAGCTGCAGGAACATGTGAACATCGCAGTAAGTTAGGCAACAATCACAATGGCGCAACTAGTTACAGCTGGTCGATCAACACACGTCACATACTTGTATAATGATGGCGGCAGGTTGCAACCCCTCCCTACAGTTTTATAAATACTTTCACATAAAATATTATTAAACATACGATTCTGAGCTGAACTTGCGAAACAACTGTTCAACAGTAGCTTGCGGATGAACACAGTTTGCTCTTCTGTAATAAAATATTCTACGTGTGTGACAACAATACAATAGTCCGCATGTGCACATGTTGTACGTGCTATAATCGCCACCTTTCACAACTACCAACACACGCCGTGTTCCACATGTACATACATATACTGTGCGAACTGAAGTTATGTTTGGAAGAGCTTAGGGCTATTCGTCCATTTTCCTGCAACACAGCAGTCAACGTCACAGTTATAGTTTCAGTGGTGTTGGTACAGGCTTGTTTTATACGTGTATGAGATAGTAATCACAGAACTGTCTGTGAGGCATAGTTTCAGTACCCATGTGCATCTCTGTTTCCAGAACAGAGAAGAATACACACACATTGGAGCAGCATCGGAATGAAGGGGCGGGGGAAACGGGAGATCCCCGAGAAAACAATGTGTGGATAGTTCCAGAAACTTATACTAAATATGTTCTGATTCTTGGCAGTGCAGTACAAATTTCTGTTGCCCTGATAACCAACCGCATGATATCAGGTTCTTCGAATCTAAAACTAGTCATGAATTCAATACAATCGTTTTACAACAGACAATAGGCCTAAATCTAGATGGCTCTGTTAACATTGTTGTACAAAGTTTTAAATTTTTTCTAAGTTTTTCACTTAGTACATCAATTTTTTCCGAATGAAGAAACGCGGCAAACAAATGAGGCTATGACGGCATGAATGTGTACTGTTTTCATTTCAAATATTAACAGTTCGCCCAGCGTGAAGGCGCGCTTCTACAAGTGGACTTGCGCAGTAGCCGCCCGATCTCCATCGATTTACCGACCGACTTGCTGTAAATGTCAGATGTCACGAGCTACGGAACAAGCTATGATAACGCCTACAACCTCGATAACAACACCAGTTGTTAAAACTTCTTTACGTTAGTGACAAGTTACATTATATTCCGACCCCTTGTTTCAAGAGCCGACGTGACCGTTGATGTTATTTAAACTATGTACAGAAACTGCTTACCTTTATATCGACAAGAAGTTGTGAAGATTACTTAAGTCCCAATAGCTTTAAAATTATACAAATTCACATTATAAAGTCACTGCACTACATAAATTATGATAGGCCCAGTCTAAACACAACAAACTATACTGAACTGGAATGTACTTCGTAGTTCTATTCAAAGGCTACCAACATTACTTGCATCCAAGTTTTGACAACCTCTAGAAAATAAAAAAGCATTTAAAGGACGTTGCCTACTGTATAAGTGCTTCACGCTAAGCAATTTCTATAGAGACCTATACCATAAATATTAATTAATTAAATAAAATGAAGTTTTCTGCTGTTATCTGTTTGACTAAGTGATAGAGGAAATACAATCCGGGCGGTGGCTATGCCGTATCGCACGTAAACACTTGAAGTCAGTGTATTTGAGCCCTTATTGCACGGAGAATTAAGTGCGTGGTCACTGTTGCTCATAAACATTGTTTCCGCCAAAAGAAGCAATGCATTTTACATTAATTTTGAAGAGCGATTAAGTAGAAATAATTTATCCAGTGAAAATATGTCGTGTTTATCTTAGTATGCTTTGATTGGAGAACAAAATTGTGCAATAAAATGTGAACTTTACATCATGACTGCGTTTTGAAACACAATTCTTTGAGTATCGGTGTTCGTTTTATTGCCGTTACCAAGCAGCTGCGTATCGTCAGTGACGTACACATGAGTAAATAAATAATGTATGCGGTATTCGCATGTTAGTTTTCTAGATTTACCATCATAAACTATCATTGTTGTTTGACCACATAACTCACGTTATGGAAGTATGAAACATGTCCTTTTTACCTTGAAATGTAACAGCAGCAGATTTCTTTCCCTTACCTGTAGGGCCACGATTTTGTCGCGAAAAGATTTTTGCCCCACTTTGTTTCAGTGTCTCTCGTGCACATCGGCAGCTTTGCTTCATGGTTATTGGCAGCTTGTCTTTGTTCAGACACGTCCCTCATTTGACAGCACCAATCAGAATAAGATTATTGTGACTCCTTACGTCTATAATTTGCCAAGGCAAGTGAGAGTTAAATTATCCAATTACGGGCGATGTAGCGGACCTGTAGACGTGCACATGACGCTTCGAAACCGAATGTTGCAAAAATCTTTTCACCATAAAATCGTGGCTTTACTGATCGCTTTTTACACCCGAATGCAACACGCGAAACCGTTTTCATTCCAATCAACAGTATCAATACCATGTTAGGTGCTTACGAAAACCTTACTCGATAGAACTGACTTTACTAGTACGTAACTGTAATGCCACGTATATTGCACTATAACAGAAGGACATTCTGCAATGTTCTGAACTGGTCTTATAATACAGGTCGATCGGCGACTGAAATATACCGCTGCTGCAGATTTTGCAGCACATACTATTCGAGTTTGCATGTGGTCGGAAAAACCGTTTAACATCCTACGACTGGGTATATCTGATCACGTGACCAATACTACCAGGAAGTTTCAACATGCCGTCTCTCCTACCTCCATGCTGAGGACTAACGTTTTCGTTTGCACAAAGTTGAACTAGTTTTGCAATTTAAGCATTTTAACGAGATATGCAGTTGTACACTAAATAAACATCATTTTTTGAAAGTGAAAGTGTTTTAAAGTGTTTTAACAGAACACTTTACAAGAATCAGTTATGGCATTGAGTTGGACTTTCTGATTAAGGGCGCGGCAACCACAATTTTCATCACTGTTTTTAATTTTTTTATATGTACCAGATATTTTTTTCCTAATTTTAGACTCAAAATGTGACTAAATTTGGCTTTTATGAAATTTTTTTATCTCTCATAGTTTTCGCGTAATGGATTTTTAAATTCATATTTTGCATGTTTCTGTTTTAACGACTACACTAAAACCAACTGATATGCCAAACTAAAAAAACATCACAGTGGATAAAGGCATTACAGGCTACAATGTCATGCTCATAAAAATAAAGAATATAAATTGTTTGTATTTTTAAAAAATATTGAATTTTTAACATTTTTATGTTCTTTGTGGGAGGGAAGTGGACGGAGTTTGAGCCCCACCGCCATGACTGCAGCGCCAATAAAACACAATATTCTCGGTAACTTGGTGAACTGCAGCCAAACAACAAGGGGTCAAGTTTCCAGGCGAGTGTCCAGACCTGTTCTTCTACGGCCGTGGTTCAGACTGCTGTAGCAGTAAATTATAGTCTCAGGTACAAACATATGGGAGGGTGTTGAATGTGCAAGATGTACTTTGGGGTCCGAAATACACATTCCATGTGAAGACAGTTGTCCGAATTGCACGGATGGTAATAGTCTAGGACTACATACATAACTATCGATGGCGCTAGTAGTGTTGTAATATATTCTGGTCAGACACGTACGTGCAACTATTGTGCTGCGACTGATCATGAGCGTCATACCTGCCCAATCCTCCAAGCAAAGGACGCTGGGAACATACTCGGTGGAGTGCAGCAACTGGTAAGGCGGGAACCCAGAACTGCTCTCGTGTGGCAATGGCAGCGATTATGACACTCACTACCCTCCAATGGCCTCTTCACATCAGCCAACACAGATATCGGCAGGTGAAGATGATATTTGTATCAACCACTGGCTTCTTTCTATTCCATACGAGAACACATTCCATGGGCATATAGACACACATCCTGCTGATATGGCGGAAGAGCGAATAGTGGGGAAGAGTGGTGACGGTGACCAAGATGGCGTCGAGCGAGAATTCCTACCTGACGGTTCCACAGCTGCTACCGATGACGTTTTGACTACATTGGGAGACTGTGTTTCTCAACTGTGAGCAGACGACGAGAACCACAACGTGCAGGTCGTCTCTGTGGACACGCAGCACAACCTAGAGGATAGTAACCCTTCAATTCGTCCAGTATTCAACTCATCTGGAAGTCACACCGGTGATGATGTTCAGTCGCAATCTGGCTCTAGTGGACTGTTGACTACACCTACATCGGGGGACGCGGATGCCGCAACAACTTCAGAGGTCCACGGCGATCCAGTGATGGTAGTACCTGAACATACAGGGTCAATGGCAGAGGATGACAACTCAACCACATCCCAGATGGCCACGAGTTCACCCAATGCAGGTAAGGGTGTTGCGGCCGCGGCAGACAGTAATAAGAATGGCCACAAGCGGGAAAGCCTAAAAGTTAAGGCGAGTGATAGGCGGCCGTGGAGCCTTGTACTAATAAACTAGACTCTCAAGACGTAGTTCGGTAGGCAAACACATCTGTTAAATCACCTGGTGATAGTAAAGCTAAACGTAAAATGTAATGCTCGTTGTCCACAGCCAAGCTACCTTATGTGTCGAGTTTCAAAAAGCCACGTCAAGATTGAGGAAATTTGACGTGTCAGGAACAACAATGCAATACATTTTCATTTCTATAATATCAGAAGCGATTCCTTTATTCCGGAATGTCAACGTGTATGCGAACATTGGTCACCACTCCCCTCGTACAGCCTTTGTCACGAGAGCAGGATTTGAAATGTCTAATATGTTAAGACATCCTTCTGGTCGCGCGATCGTTAGTGGGATACAGGATGTGCGTTTTGTTGATATTTATGTGCCTTCCGGATCGCAAGCGAAGCGGAAGCGATACACTTTCTATATTCAGGATATTGTTCCCTTTCTGCACTGCAATAGTAACAGATTATTCTCGGAAGGGGTTTTAATTGCATTATAGACCCTATAGATCATGAAGGTGGGATTTACTCGATTAACTCACCTCTGCCGGGTATTGTCCGTCAGATTAAGCTCACAGATGATACAGATATGTTTCGTGTTGAGAAGCCGCACTTTACATGTGTCGCAGTGAATACGAAAACGCGCCTAAGACATATTTTACGTGTATACTGGCACACAAGAATGATAGCCTATAAACGCTGTTATGTCCATAGCTATCAGCGACCATCACATGGTGAACATCCCCCGCAGAACACTTACACAGCATCAGTGGCGGATTTAAGGGGGGGGCGGAGGGGGCGACCCCCCTAAGAACCTGTTGTGTGTTTTTTTAGTGAAGTAAATTGTACAAATAAATATTTGCAAATAATATTCAACCATGCACAAGTACTCACAAATGACTTAATATAAACACTCATATGTACAGTTTACGTGATCATAACTGCAAAATTCAATATTGTTAAACAACATTTTCACCTGTCTCAAGCTCCGTTTTACGTCAGCGAGGCTCGTTCTTGCTCGAAAAGCGCTGTGTGCTGTGAGGATATAAATTTCCTGTTTTTTATTTTGTAACATTCCTTTCGATACGTTGTCAGTAGGAGGGCGAGTGGTCAGGTCTAAGAGAGACTGGTCAGAGCACGGCCCTGTCATAAATAACAGCCCATAGACGTGAGCAGTATTAGGGCGGGGGGGGGGGAGTGTCTTTACACACTGTCAGTCACTAGTGTGCAGTGAATGAGTGATGGTTTGAAATGTTTTTGTTGTGAAGTGTTTTACGTTATGTTTAAATGTTGAATACTAACTAGTAAGATAGAGAAAGTAACCTGTTGACATGTTTTTTATGAACTGCAGAAACGTGAAGCAACAGGATACGGCGATGCTGATACTGTGACACAGGTTCGATTTTATTAGATTCTTTATACCGTGAAAGCAGTTTAAGGTGGTTTAGCATGAAAAATTCTAAAAATTAATTTGTTCGAAATAGCGTTAATTTATTAGTTAGTATTAAAGTATTATGTTACTGGTGACTATATTATCCATTCAAGAACAATATTTTAGCGTGCGTAGTTTTCCCATAACTACATGTCAAAATCAAAATTTCGGTTTCACGGGAACATATCCCAGCGGAACCTTCATAAATAATAGTAGCTAAATAACTAACACTGAACTGTAATTAATTTCACGGGTTGCATGCTTACAGCTATAAAATTGCAAAATAACAAATATTTGTATTTAAAAAATCTGAAGTAAAGGATTTTTACTAGACTTTCAGAGGTGTCTTAAAAATACATTATTTTTATTCTTGTGTCGATAAATTTGAGCGAATAGCCATTGGCTCGTGATATCTAATTTCAGTATGAACGGTTTAGTTTCGACAAGTCTGTGGTTTTCGTGGTGTAAGTAGTTATATTTTGGGGCTACTGGGACACAGGCTGCAGGCTGAGGAGGTGAGGAGGCGCGGTCGCCATCTTGTTTCCGGCCGCCATCTTGTTTCCGGCAGCCATCTTGGATTACATCACTTTCAAAATTTTCAAAAATTACCCTAAATTTAAAAAAATCTAAAAAATGATTTTACATCCATCCGCCATCTTGGAATGAATTCCCCCACCCTAAAATTCCCCCCCCCCAAAATAATATATTATTATATTTAGTTCTAGGAATAACCACCAGAGGCTCTACTTTGAGTCGCCATTTTTATTTCCTATTTACTCACTTGATTCTACTCTACAAGTATACATATACGTTTAAGGGCGATGTGTAATTTACCATAGGCGGGACTCTTGCCCCTATCACCAATATTATTATTTTTTATGCATGCATACAGGCAGCGAGATTGACAAGTCTTGACAAGTATTATATATCATCACCATCAATCATACTCATTTCATTTTTAAAACATTTTATAGTAATTATAATGTAATTGTGTTCTATGTAATCACTGATTAAGTGTACAAGGACTGTTGCATCTGATGCTCTTTAAGGCTTATGAAATAATGTCTCTCAAGACACGCACTGTAAGTTTTAAAAGTCTAATTTATTTAAAATCTTAAAACACTATATACACAAAACAATAAAACACTATATACACTATACACTATACACACAGTACATTATTCTTGAGACGACTACGCAGGTCCTCGTCCCACATATGTCTGGAGGAGAAGAGTTTACTCCTGGAAGCGAGCGGTGGCGGTGTGGAGGATCTCCACCATGACGTGCTGAGCCTGTAGCTGGTGCTGCAGCTCCAGGATTCCCTCATGCTGGCCCCGAACCTGGCCCGCAGCGCACAGGGCTCTCGCCACACTTCCTCCCTAGCATCCACACCTTCCACCTCCTCTTCCTGCTCGTTATCATTGTACACTTCGTCCAGGTCCTTGGTTCACACGGTGGATGATCCCATTGTTGAACACAGAGCGTACTCACTGCCTTCATTCTCAAGTGGTAGAACCTCGACCTTGGAGACACCCATCACGGTAGCCCTGTAGTGTTGTCCTCTTCATCGCTCCACAGCAGTGGTAGAGACGGATGCACTGGTGTAGCTGATTTACGAACTGGCGACATGCTTCGGTCGCACCCAATAAGAATGAGTGGTGGTGCTGGATTATATGCCTGCTTATAAGTTGAATTATATCATCAAATGCTTCGGCGTCTTCCTCTAACAAGGCACGGAACACTTCCTGCTAACTCGACAAAGCAATATGAACTGGTAGAGGTGTAAACACCCGCTAGCCTCCCTGCACGCATCCTCTCTTCGCACGTCGGACAGGTCTGTACGCGCGCGGAGCATGAATCAACCAGGTCTGCGGCCGCGCACGGGGCAGTCCAGCGCCTCGCGATGAAGAGATGATGAAACTGCACCGACCAGCTCATCGCCTCGAGTTCTAACACGCTCAGAGTACATGTGCGCAGTCATCACAGACAGCCTCCCAGGCACCCCAGTAGCAGTTTTATACCATTGCCAGTAAAAGAACATTTGCTAATAAATAATAACACAGAAATTTAGTTTTAAACAATTATATTCCTTCATACATAATTCACTATTTTTATACATAATGTATGACTGACGAATCCAACTATCGTGGCTTGCATCGGACCCCAGCCATCGCACAAGAACCTTATTTTCTTTCTTCTCCAATACCTTCGCAACCAAATACGTGTTTGGATACTTGGTAACTTGAATTTCTTCGCCATAGAAGCCTCCTCGAATAGCCTTGCCTACCACATCTTCAAGGTAGTAGGTCCTTGTTTCGTAGTGTAGAATCTTGACCACTTTAAATATTTCAGTGCTCCAGTTTCGTGTGTAGCCTTTTGTAAATGTTCCCTTCACTCGCGATATCCTTACATAGTCTCCAACATTTGCTTTAGGTTTGTGCAGGTCCAGTTTCTTCTCATTTATACAAAAAGGGTGCAGTAAAGAGTTGTCCTTGACATCCGCAGGCTTCATGTTCGTGGTCCTATGTACTTTATGATTATACATTGACACAACATTGGGTAATATATCCATCCACTTGCAGCTTCCGTGTGCTGAAAAATTTTCCACATTTCATTCTTCAAAGTACGATTAAAAGGTTCCACGATACTAGCCTTACGATCACTAGGTATTTTATGTTTAAACATCAAGGCTCGGAAATTAAAATTGTAGAATTCTTTGCAGAGATCAGTATGTAAATTCTTGCTCAGACATCTATCTTGCAAAACAATGTTATCGTATTTTTTATATCCCAACCACTCTTAGTTTTTACAGGCACTGCCCACGCATATTTACTGTAGCAGTCAAGAGCTGCCAGGAGGTACTTGTAAACTTTATTCTTGCTAGCATAAGGAATCATTTCAACCGAGTCTGCTTGATACAAGTCCTTCAAAGCAAACATCCACACTATACTTCGAGACCAGTTTCACCCTATAGGCTTGTGAAGCTCCCCAGCAATGTTTTGACGACTCATTCTATGTATCCGTTTTCACGCAATTCTTCAATAATGCTAGATATGTCATTTGTATGTGAATTATTTCCAGTCTGCTGAGAGGCAACTAGTATACGTCTGTCTACAATTTCGTTAACCTCATTCCAGTAAACATATTCTGGAAGTCTCCCATCTTCCGTAGATCGAGACCAGAACCTATGTATGACCCACACAACTGTGCATTCTCATCACACTCCGCATGTTCCGCAATCTGCTCCTCACGCAACTATGCATTCTCCTCACGCTCCTCAAACAGCTCCTCAAACAAATATGCATATTCCACATGCTATGCAGTTAGCTCCTCATGCTCCTCAATCAGCTCCTCACACAACTGTATGTCCTCCTCACACAACTATGCATTCTCCTCACATGACTCAACTCCCATTTACTTATGCTGAGCATGGCTCCACACATGCTCCTCATGCTCCTCTCATGTCTCCTCATGCTCCTCACATATCTCCTCATGCTCCTGCTCACATCTCCATATCCTCCACACATAGTTCCATCCTCTCTGCATACCTCACATCATCCATCCACAAATTCTGTGTGCTCCGACCTCCTTGAGGGCCACCATATTTCCACACACATCAGACTTTTACAATGACTTATAGCTTTCATACCTTGTGTAACAGGATTTATATTATTTTTATACTATGACTAAGGTATTCTTTGCTTCCGCTTATTTTATATAAACTTTCAATTCACAGGACCCGAATTGAATTAACCATTTCCAGCCTTCCATTACCTGAGACAAACCATCACAGCATGACTTAATTTAACACGATGTAATCCACCCCCACACCATATTAAGCACTTAACATACCGTAGGAAGTTAATTATCAATGTTCCCATCTTTCTACATAAAATTTCACTACACCAGCACTATATTTTAATTTGTTATAGTAAATTTTAATTCATTTTCACACATGCATTATCAAACCAACATTCCAATCAGCTATCATTATATTTCAGAAGCTCCTCATAACACAACTCAACCCCCCAGATCAGTTTCATCTTAACATGCCTTTACATGCCCCACAAAACATCAGCGATCCTGATATCAACTACGATTTATGAACATTCAGACATCTTCCACAACCATAATTCAAGTATACACCAACCTAAATCTAGCAGTCATATATTTCAAACCTTCAGTATCACGAAACATACCAACCAACCCATCTATTGTAATTTCATTACCGAAATCTTACCAGTCAGTTCAAGGAGGTAGGATACCATTCAATATCCACAAGAGCATGGCAACCGACAATTTCTACAGCTATAGTCTACATAAAGAG
>PNEQ01056285.1:0-19790 GCA_003012365.1 Medauroidea extradentata
AAATTGAGGTGGTTTCACTATCAAAATCTAAGATAATAGTAAACAAATTGAAAATTTTGAGTTTCAGCATAGGATAAACTATGTCTTAAGATGTATCTGGCAAAGTTTGGTCGTCGTATTTATAGTACATTTATGGTAAAATGGTTAGCCAAATGACTGTTTTTCACCTGGTACACAAGGGGTAGACTGAAGCCTTAAACAGCGCACTTTGTTCCTGACCGAAGTTGTATGTGTGTTTTGAATGGAAATATTAAGAAGTGTGGGATAAGGAAGTAATAAAAAGGCTTCAACATATCACTGCTGATATTGAATGGCGTAACTGATATGTGACATGTTGTATATTATAGCTGCGTTTTGTAAACGTATGCGTCTAATTTTACAGTAGGGCTTTGTTTTATATTCAAAAATACCTAATAATATTTTTCTTAGATGTTTCACATGTAACCATTAACATCGTGGTGCATAAAATAACTTACTTGAGCTTGTCAAGTTGGTCACGTGCTGCATATTACTTCCCTGTTATATGGTCTCTGTTTTTTTTTTTGTAGGTGTGTTTTCTGTTGCTGTAGTAATATTCAGGTGTTGGTTTAAAGCAAATAGTAGTGAAATAATTTATGTGCGCTAGAAATGAACAATTAAAATGGCTGGAAAAAGACCTGAAGGGTGGATTTTTTTTCACTACACGCAACACGCAAGAATGCAATGCTATTTGCAATATTTTCAAATGTTTGGTTTAGAGAAGCAGTACATCATCGAGGTCGTACAGCACTTAAAACTTAAAATGACTCCTTTAATGTATGCACCGTTTAAGTGGAAGAGCTTAAAATTACTTACGTGTCTCTTTAGGTAAGTTACACAACTTTCAATGCAACTTTCTGGCAGAGAAAATGTGCCTAACAATGCCACAGTCGCGAATACGTCACAAATGTCTAATGAACAGGTGGCTTCCAGTTCATCTTACCCAAGCATCAGTCCTTGACTAAGATTTCATGATGAATATGAATTAATGGCAAATAGTAAGCGATATCTTCATCACACACCCGCACAGGTTTAAGGCGTCCGCCTGGCTGGTGCTCGAACTGCGTGAAGCGTGTTCGGAGTTACGTTTTCTCTCAGAGACCATTAAACGTGCGTACACAGTGCTTATATACGGAAAGAAAACACACTTCAGACAACTTGTGAATGTGACTTTCAAGATATCACGAACATTGGAAACATTATTTTAAAACCCTCAAACTTGCTAAAATCGGCTGTTTCACGGGGTTGTTTCTCAAGATATATGTAACGGATTTGTACTAAATTGAGGTCTACATGTACATTGGACTTTGCTACAGTGACGCGTTCAATAAAATGATAGGCTTTGCCGCTTACAGGCCCACAGTAAAAACATCACGGCGGGAACACTGCGTGCGCGTTTACGACTCTGGCCGTAGAGGCGATATCACAATACATGTGCCGGCCGACATCGCTCGTAGCGCCTCATCTATTAACGCCTCACACACACAAACATACCTTTCACCAGGTGGTCGCCTTAAGTCAGTAACTTGAATATGGTTCCTAGATTTTTTTTCTTCGTGGTTAGATCAAGTATGAAACAATAAGAACTAAGAGAATTAGATTTAGTGTGAAAACAGACTGTTATATATTCTCTTTACTGGGATTCTATAATGAATTACTAAATTTTATGTTTCAGTATACTGGCATCACCGAGTATTTTTATGAATTTTAGTGTTTGATATGCTTATTCGAATTATATTAGTCACGTGTAAAAGAATTTTGTTATTATTTGATAAAGCTGGTTTGTGATTTATGATGATTTTTATCAAATTGGTATAGATTTATCCAAACTAAAAATACTTTCGGCCTATGTCATTGTTTTCTATAACAAGAGATATTTAACCTCTGTTAAAATGGTAATTCTATATGGCTTGGTAAAATATGTTTTCGTACACACTATATAAAATGACACTGGAAACCACGCCTACGGTGATAATGGTATCTAAAAAAATAACACCAAATATTTAATTGTTTTGTCGAGCTACTCGAAAATTAATATTTTAGAGTGAAACGTGTCTGAACTACCTTTTTGTTACAAACTGTAGGTCTGTCTGTTTGCAAGTTATTTACGTATTTAAACTAATGGACTTTTTATGTGTGTCAAATTTGTACAAAACCTTAAATTCTTCAGAAATGCATACGTAGTGCGTACTCAGAAATTAAGACAATACTCGCCGACTGAATAGACGGAATAAGTTTAACCTGTAATTGTTTATTTCATTGTTACATAGGTGGTGCTAACCAATTAAAAATACTTTTATACAAAATGCCTAAGTCATTGCAATAAGTAACCTTATATGGTTGGCAGCGGATTCATCAAAAAAGAGGAGTATTTTCTGACTGTGCATTAGGACCATATGTTTTAGTCTTTATTTAAATGTTAATACAGTATCCAAACTACCGTAGCCTACTTACTTCCAATGTCAAACATTGTTTTCATTAAATACTAAGTAATGCCAATCAAACACTCATTTCATTTTGCACAGAATTATCTATCATTTAATGTTTTTAACTTCTTGAAACCTTCGGTAATGTTATTACTCCGTCTCAAGGCACTATCGGTAAGTTTGAACCGGCGATATCGGACAGTGCCGGAAAACAATATCGGCTCACTTCTGCTTTCGAGGGGTGTCAAAATTACACAAACTGTTTAAATGTCTAACTATGAGATATTTATCTTACCTATACACTTCTCACAATTTTCTTTCAAAACATACATAGACCTACAACATCAGTAAGGAACAAATGGTTGGATAAGATTTTGTGAGCTATTTAAGGTATGGTACATTATAATTTCAGTGAATATCCACCATCGTATGTGCAGTACAGCGGGATAAATCACTAATAGTGTACGTAGGATTGTCTACACACTAGGCTCTGCATCACTTTGCCCAAGCTTCACGTGCGTTGTGCATGAAAACTATGGGTCCTAGACAGTCACTACAAGAGGAAAATTTTAGTTATATAGGTTACGTTACTCATTAATTTTCTTTCAAATGTTAGAAAATCCTAACGTTACAATTGATGTACGTATTTTTAGGGAGGCCACTGATTTATAAGTATAGAAGGTATTTTAATGTTGGTTTTTCGGCCGCATTACCACGATGAAATGTTCTTAAGTATTGTCAGTTTACGTTTTATCAGTTTTCGGATTGTAGGAAAATTAACGATTACAAACTTAATTTTCATAGGCCAATTTATCTTTCAATATTACGGTTACATACGAAATGCCTTCGATATTGTCTCAATCTTCCTACAAAGAATCACCAGCAATGTTAGTCAGTGTTTTTTGTAAATATTCTGTATATTCCATTAACGTTTTATAGCACCGGACATATATTTATGCCAACTGCACAATTAACTTAATACGTGGAAGTTAAAAGTAATACCTTTAATAATTCCAAACTTTTCGTTCTCCAGCAAGCTTATTTCGTTTGCACAGAGATTGAAATTTGAAGGCGAATAAAATATATGAGCCTTTGTGCACACTTAAAGGAGATTTTTTAACGTTTAAATATAATTTCCTCTAAACTCTAAATCTGAATTGGTGAATATTCACTGATTCACTCTGATGGATGGAGCAGTTTCAACAATTTGAATAAGTGAACATAGTCACTGTTTAATTAATGAATATTCACTTATTTCCTGTAAGAGTGCCAACATCTCACAAGTGAATCAGTGAATATTCACAGTTTTTTCCAGTTGTTTTCAAAGAACAGTTTTTACTTATTGAATCAGTGAAAAATTACTGGAAAATCTGTGGACATTAACTAATTGACTTGTGTAAGGTTGGCATTCTTAATCGGAATCAGTGAATAGTCGCCGATTTCACAGTGGTTTCTCACTGATTCAATTTGTTGAAACTGCTCCATCCATCGGCGTGAATCAGTGAATATTCACTAATTCAGATTTAGAGTGTACATAATATTTTCGTCCATATGCCCATGATAAAGCGTAGAATATCTAATACAAGAAAGAATAAATCTTAGATTAATACAATGCCACTATTAAATTTGCAAGTATAACTGCAGACAAAAATTTTTGTCAACTTCTTTGATTTCACAAGCCGTCTTAACAAACGAATTTATTACTGTACTTCAGCTGACAACCATGTCACACTCTGCGCTCTGCCGTAGACAAATGTACGAAAAATTGAAAACAAAAGGTTTTAATAAATTCATATTCGAACAAAATTGTGTGAATTGTTCCGCATTAATAACAATTATGTATATCTACTGTAGCAGCGGTTATATTTTACTGTCTACCATGCATTTTGCTATACAGTTGTTAGATATTATTGATCACCGGCGCTGTACATATTACAGGTTTGTGAGCAGCGAAATATATAGAATGCTGCAAAATTGTAGGTTAATTTTTTTGTGAGAGTTATATTGACATCGAAATGAACAAAAATATGTTTTGTAAATACTGTCCCATAAATGTATTGTTATAGGTCGGGATAAAGATAGCACTAAAAAGTTTACCTTTGAAAAATATCACTAGCCGTTACTGCTTATATGGTTGGCAGCGAAATTACGCAATATAGTTCCGTGCATTTTCTTATATGAATAGAACAATTCTGAAACAAAATAAACCGAAACCGACATAATTGTATTTTAATTAATTAATAAACTTTTCTTATCATACCTTGTGCACAAATTATCTTACACGCGCTAACATCAAGTGACGTGTCCAGAGAGGTTAGACCGTCATTAGCCGTCACGCGCGGAAAAATACGAATTGGTTGAAAATAGAACTTCAGCACTGTTTTTTGAGTGCTCACTCTATCCCGAACCAACTATACCGTATTACAGGCCTAATGACTTACAGTGCACGGCGCGCGAGATGGATCACGTAACTGTGGAATGATACATCGAACAATGCCTACCGCAAGTTAAACACGACTCGTCTGGTATGTAACTGTCAATAATAGCTGCAGTTGGGTTTCCACAGCATGCACGCTATGCACAAACATGTCATGCACTGTGAACTGTAATTCAGTAATTGTGTATTTTCGTATATGTTCATGCACCCCATTTCGTCTTTTATATGTGAAGATTGTTCCACCAAAACAATAACATGCAATCTTGATAATGTTTAAATTTACACGCAGGGCTTTCGAAATTGCTTGCTTTGTCGTGAACGACTTATGTCGGTTTCAATGTTAACATTTGCTGGAGGTAACATGAAATGATCTGACGCATTCGGTATGTATTCAGTTACCACGGAGCAAGTGTAGACGTGTGGACGCTGGTGTTGTCTGCGGGTGTTAGTTTCACGGCCAGTGGGAGTGTATGTTCGTGTGTGAGAGGGAGGCGTGGTAGTGTGAGAAGTGTTCCCGCCACTGACTCTAGCACAATGCTGACAACACGGTGCGGCAACTCGACTGTTGTCTCAGAGCATGTGTAATGAGCGGCCTGGTAAACAAACGACAAGCCGACCATGCCAAGGTTTTATGGCGAGCAAGTGCCTTCGCCGTGTCGAGCCTGAATTTTACAAGCGAGTATATGTTCTTCCACAATATACCACCTGTAACGAAGTAAATTATAACCTTAACTAATTTGATTTTAGTCCTTTTCGTTGTTTTAAGGGCGTTCAAGATTGGCAAAATCAAAATTTTGTATTTGTATGATTTATATTTCAAACAGTGATAGTTATGTACAGTTACTTGGGAGTACAATTTACTCTTACAAATGAAATTTAGCTCAGCAAATTTTCCCATAATGGCATTTCAAAGTCAAAATTTGCATGTTTTTAGTTTATACACCCCCCGAAATCCTACCAACATAATGAAACAAAATAACTCACAGTGGAAGTATATGCCACTGGCTAGGACTTTAAATATATGAAACCCTATTCAAACAATACTTACATAATAATGATGAATTTCAGCTCAATCAGATACTGCTTTATAAACATATACTCGACAAAATTAATTGAATTGTGTGAAGTAGTTTAAATTATGTAAGTTCGGTGACAACTAAAATAACGTGAACTTAAACAAAAAATTAGGAATTTTTCAAGCTTACGTAGGCCTACAAGATTTTATTTAACTTGCAATGACTTGTATAAAGTTCTCCGACAAACCAATAAATAAGTTCCAGAGATTTGAGACTAAAATGATGGAAAAAATTTAAAGAAAAAATTAACTACAAGCTTTTTTTTAAAAAAGTTAACTAATATGTAAAAAGAAAAAGTTACATTTGTCATATGTCTACACGTTCCAAAGATTTAAGGGTGCCGCCTACCCGCGCGTGAGAGGCTCAAAAGCGACGGAGCAGTAAGGTCGACCTTGAAGCGCGCATCAAATGCCGCGTTACCATATTATTTTATTGATGGAAAGTCTGCAGCTAAGTTCAGTGCAGGTCGCAATCTGTGTTTCACACACATCCAGTTAGTACACTTTGAAGTATGACAGTCTGAAAAGGCCGTTTTTAGTCATGTTGGAGGGCTTAGAAACAGTGTTTTTAAAGAGCGTGGCGTCAAAGGTGCGGTTCACCTCAGATTTCAACATCTTTTTTTATTTTTATATTCGTACAAGATATTTATTTTCTCATTATAAACATAAATTGCGACTAAATCTACCTCTTCGGAAATTTTTGTATCTCTCATAGTTTTTGCGTAATGAGTCGTAAATGTCAAAATTTGCACTTTACGGTTTTATGTACGCCATTAAAACCAACCGACATACCAAACCGAAAAGAAAAAAAAATCGGCAGTGTATGACAATGTTGTAGGCTACGATTTGAACTATATAAAATAAAATATAAATAAAATTTTGTATGCTTAGACAATTTTTGAAATTTTTTAATTTTCATTTTAAAATCAGAATATTTTATTAAATGCAAAAATATTTTAATTTTAATTTTTATATATGTCATTTCATAGCCTACAACATTGTTATACACTGTGAATTTTTTTCGGTTCGGTATTACAGTACATAAAATCGTAAAGTGCAAATTTTGACGTTTACGACTCATTACGGGAATATTATGAAAGATACAACAATTTTCTAAGAGGAAGATTTAGTCACAATTTATGTTTAAAATAAGAAGAAAAATATCTGGTACAAATATAAAAATAAAAAAAGACGTTGAAAACTGAGGTGACAATGAGGTTCCGACCTTGTCTGAAGTTTGTTTTCTTTTCGTACGTTGGCACAATGTGCACACGTGGAATATTTTCGTAGAAAAACATGTTTACGAACACGCTGCAACGCATTTGAAGCGTGGGTAGGTGGTCGCCTTAATACTTAAAAGTTAAAAAAAAAATTGAAAGTAAAAAAATAAAAAAAATAAAAAGTTAAAAAAAATGTAAAAAGTAAAAAAAAAATAGTTTAGTTACATTTGTCATATACGTATATAGCATATATATTGTATGTTCAGAATAATCACTCTCTTCGTAACTCATCATCATATATGCGTGCGTAGATAGCCAAGTTCTAGGGCCGTGTATAAATATAGATATTACAGATATACACATACACATATATATATATATATATATATATATATATATATATATATATATATATATATATATATATGTATATATACGTATTAAAGCTTGAGGAACTATAGTTTCGTGTTTTGATAGTTTTGTGGCTTAGTTCGTAATTAAATGATGAAATTAGTAAAGAGTAATGGATAGTGCCTGAATCTTAAACATTTATGTATGAATGTGTGTGTATTATATATACACACACACATATATATATATATAATATAATATAAAATTTAGAAAATATATTTTATTTTATACGTCTCTGTCTACGTACGCCTATATTACGACGAATTACCAAGATAGGGGTTGTTCTGAACCTAGAATATACCTGTAATATTTTATTTTAGTTTACAATTAAATTATTTTATAAAGCTTGTGTTTCATTTTTTTACTTGGATTTTATGTGTGCCATTGTATGCTTCAGGTCCTTTCATAGTCAAGTTTTATTACGAAAACACACATTGTACATCTTTTTACAGTGTTGATGAAGAATTTAAAAAAATATCTTGATGATGTACGTAGAAGCGGATACTGTAGGCGTAGTGATCTTGTCTGTCTGACTTATGTTCTCTGACTATTATTCTGTAGTAGGATAAATATATTTTATTTTCAGGTTCGCCTAAACGCAACAACATTTCCACTAATTTTGGTTAACTGAATATATTTTTTTTCGAAACCTTGTGTATATATAAGGACGGAGTAAAATGTAGCAGCTTTATATAATAGTTTTCGCATATCCTGAAAGGCGTATACGTATTCCCGAGCACAACTGCTGCAATTCACAAACGTGTTACCCTTATGTAGTGTATGACGGAACGCGCCGAATGTTTTCCACCCTGCTAGTATCAACCTGGCAGGTGGCCCAGGACAGTAGGATATCAGTCTCTCTTCGCCCTCCACTAGGGAACTTAGATGCCAACTTTACTGCCTACTATAGTATAACTTACCCATGTTCAGCTGTTTTAGTATTAATTTTTACCCCGAAATTTTACACCCCGTTCGTTAGTCTATAAGGTGACAGTCTTAAGTGTAGATACTTTATCAGTTTTCACTTAACAACTTGCATCATTTCTTTGCCCAAGTTTCCTTAGTATTTCATTAGTCGTGAGTCTTGTTTTATTGGTAATATTTCTAATTTATTATTTTACTTTAATCATTCCCTCGCAGACATTTGAAAGAAGAAAGGAAGTAGTGACAATAAACGAAGTCTTTCCACAGCGCAACACGGCTTGCTACAGTTTTCGCCCCAGGGTCCGGCGACGGAAATGTTGCACCGGAAAAAGGAAATGTTCGCGTAATTTCGCCACCAATGTCGACCCTCCTGTTTCATGCGTGGCTTTGTAAAATAGTTTCTACGGCATTACTGGACCGGTGTTCAGGAAGTAACTCGGGTAGTTCTTAATCATCTTAACACATCATTATGGCTGACGACCATCGTCGTCTGAAAAAAAAAAAAAAGACAGTCAATGGGTTTTTATCGGATAATAATATGAATGTAGGAATATAACAGAAGCCGTTTATTTTCCTTTAATGCTCTAGGTTCACAGAATTTTTATTTTGGCAAAGAATGCATAAAAGCCCTTGTTTAGAATATTCATTCCTGTGAGCAATTTAGTTCGCCATTTAGAGTGAAAGTAGCGTTGCCATGAAGCATATAAGTAGACGATGTTTGCAGAGTAAGTAAATCTGGAATATTTAACATATATTTCCTTTATTACATTTTGGTTATAAGGAAATATAAATAAATAATTACTTTAATGGCCATAAATTCAAACAAGAAAAGAAAACAGGAGTGCAGCGAATCTTCGTTATTTCGTTAGGACTTTTTAAAAACTGGTAATAACTTGCACAGCTTTCCTTAATATAAGAATTTTTTAAGCAAAACCATACAATTTTCGCAAATACAACTGAAAAGTTTTCGAGCCCTTTGAAATACACGTACGAAAAAAAAAAACGTTGAATGTTTTATATATTGGAACGTTTCCATGCGCATGAACTCGCCATGGCCTACATAGATGTATCTATAAAAAGTTCCAATTTATAATACTAACCCAATGCAGGAACCGTTCAAATATAAACATAAAAATTGGTATCAACACAATAATTTTAGTTTTAAAACAGCGAGTTTCGTGGCCGTTGTCACATGTCCTCGGAAGCTCACTCATTGACGTGACGCCACTGGTGCAACACCGGCCGTTGCACACGCGCATCAAATGGAAAACGACTTTTCTGAAAACCTAGCCAGATAATCTACTGCAGCGAGTAAATACGTGTACAGTCACTGGATTACCAAATACGAAACGTGGATGTGTTCTAAGGCAAACAGTTCTTAAGGCTCAGTTGCAGTTGCCATAATGGCTTGTATTACTTTTTCGCTTTTTGAAATTCTAGTATGAAAAATGTCAAATATGCGATTATGCCGCAAATTATGTTGACCTCCCGCTACAATGCAGACATTATGATTTTGCTGATAACTTATAACCACGCCGGTAATCTGCGTGGCAATTTTTTTATGTTCATAATTGTCCTACGAATTGCGACTTAATTGCCGTGTTTGCACTGTAGCGCAAAGTAAATAGAATTTGCGGAATAGTCGCCGATTTAAAATTGATCTTACTGGAATTTCAAAATAGCGAAAAATAACAAAATTCAATATAGCGACTGACACCGAGCCTTAACAACGAGTATACAAAACTGTGAGTTGACTGCGAAACTGTCAGAGTGGTAGATGCAGGTACAACCTGCAGTAATTAGCGTGCCAAAGGCAATACGAATTGTACAATTACACGAACTTGTTTGATTCCTGCAGGCATTTTGTCGGGTGCTCAAAGTTTATGCTCGGATCTAATGCCGCTTCTCCAGAAAGGCTACCATGCCGTGACACCGTTTATTACTTACATTTGCATTTTTCGTGGAACATAAAATAAATCGTAAATATACACTTTAAGGGCTTGTTCCCGAGTTTTTTCAGACTGGGACCAATAACTCAAATATTTTTTAACCAAAAGTTTTGAAAAAATTTGAGTCAATGTGCAATCACACGATGCACAATACTGTAGACGCGTTTTTTTTTTGTTTTGTTTTTTTTAATAATGTACCATTCGCTAGCATAAAATAATTTCCTTCATTTTTGCTTATTTTCACGACGAAAAACGTGGTACTTTGGGTAATGAAATCTAAAAAACAGTTCAGTATAAATCTACAAAAAAATTCAGCTACAAATTATAACATATAAGTGTCAAAACTGTGCAGCGAAATTTTGATATGACTATTAGGTAGCAATAAAAAATATATATTTTCGAAATCACTGCAAAACTCCGTAACAAGGCCTTAAGTATCGCATCGCAAAGTCGCTAGCCGTCAGTACGTTACATCACTAGTTGAAACTTATTTCTTCGTACAATTTTTGAAATACATGTCACTGTTATCTGATTTTATGATTATTAACTTCCAAATCTATAAATTAATGAATGGCGACGCCATTGCAGTTATTAAAAAGTAACAAAATTATAATGGAGCTTTGTGTCATGAGCATATCCTTTTTACCAGCACAGACTACGTACAAATGAAACTAAGTGTTTACAAATATTATTAAAATATTTTCTTATTTATAACTACTCTTCAGCATTACTGACGTTGAGAAAAGCTTATTCTAGGCCAACCAACAGTTTGATTTCCGGTATGTCATTAGAAATATTATTAAAAATACTCAAAAGAGTCAAAAAGTGGTAGCAAAGAGAAAATAGCCATGAGAAATCACATTTTCAACACCTATTAGATAAATCTAGTACCGCTATCGTATACGTTAAACATTGACGTCATAGATAGAGCCTGCCTTACGTGCACACCTGCATGATCAGAGATTGGCTGTTATTAACTCTCAGCGTCTAGAGTTCTACCAGCAAATCACAGACGTGTGGTGTCGCAGTAACCATGTTCCTGTTGGCACAGTGAAATGAGCCACGCCTACATTCTGCCCATAAACACGAAGAATAGCTGGGCAGACGTGTACGTAAGGCATTGAAACAAACTGTTGCAGAATTCTTTTCACCAAAAATCGTGGGCTCTAGTAATGTATATTCGTTAACCTCGCGGCTTTGCAGAAACATAACGAAAGGGTTTGTACTCAGTATTTGCGGTACGTGTTTCCTTAGAACTCGGTACATATCGCAACGTCCCGGACGAGTTCGTACTCAGAGCAGAGAGAGGTATGTTCCCACCAGTGGCAGCGAAGTGGACAAGTGCCTGGACACGTTGACTAGTCGGTGCTGGAGTTAGCAGTTGTAACGTGGTTGCGTCAGAGGGCTTCTTTGTGCGGTAATGGTGGGAGAATGATAAGCTCGCTGGCAGGAACAACGGCACAGTGCGGGAACTAGGCGCGTGCCTTACTGCAACACCAGCCTCGCTAATGTCCGCATGAGCTATGCCTATTGTGCGACAACTGTCGTCGCCGTGCAACAGCGGCACAACTGCCTCCGCACGTGTATTTGTACCGCGTATTCGGAAATTCACCGTTGCATCCACATGTGAACACCGAACATTCGATTATCTGTTTTGTTTTATTCTGGTTGGATCGATGCATCCACAAGTTCAACCGACCTGCAAATATTCTGAAATTGCACCGAAACATCAATCATTGATTTTTTTTAACACAGACTCGCTAAACCTAATGAACAATATGCCTACATAAAGTAGTATTAGTATGTGTACACGGGAAAAATTGTTTTTTTGGCAGCTACAAAATATTTTGTGGGTATTTACCGCGCAAAATTTATTTTGTGGTTACCGAAAAAAGATTTTGCTGACGCCAATAAAACATTATAGCCACCACAAAATTATTTTGTGGTTACTACAAAATAATTTTGCAAGAAAAACTTCCTACACAAATTTTTATTTTAGTGTACTTGCACGGAAATTATTTGTAATTTAAAACACGCACATGCTGTGTTGAGAAATTGATTTCTTATAATGTAGGCATTTTTTTTCATTAAAGTGTGATTGCAGGTTGCTCAGTCTAAATTTCTTGTATTGCATATAGATATTTAGCGTGAGCAGATTTAGCCCCTTTTAGGCGTTTACATTCATTAACCTGCTAGGGTTAGATAGATTTGCTTAGTCAAGTAGCCAGATTTACTCGATTACAAAGGTAGCATATAATATTCTGCAAGGAATTTAGGAACTGGTGTAATATAGGATGTTCCGCTGTTAGACCGACATACTTCGGTGACGTGTTCCTCAGAACATTGGTAACTAAAACATCACATAAAATGGGCTATATAGCTCCGTTAACGAGCTACATAGACGAATGTGAAATAAAGTATACGTAGCCTTTTGGTGTACCAGTATTAAATGTGACTGTACGAATGTGTAGTGCCTCAAACCAGCTGCTCAAAATGTTCACCGTCTACACGTATGTAGGCTACGACACGTATCATGGAACCTTGCCACTGCATGTGAGGTAACTCTGCGTCTGACTGTTCGGCGGCGTTGGTGATTGGCTGTTGCAACTGGGGACGCGTATAGGTTGGTTCACAACTAAAAAATACAAGCACAGAACATATAACATAACAGTAGAAACTGTGCACGACCAAATGCCTTGTGCAAACTTAGTTCACACTAGTATTCTTACTGTTATGCTTAGCTAATGACATTTTTTTCGATGAATTTGAAATATTCATTGCTGTATAAAAATCTACCGAAGGCCATTCAAACATATTTGAAGTGGAATCGTATTTGGAGATAACAGGAAATATATAGATAAAGTTCCTATCAACTGCAGAACATAAAACATAATTTATAATATAGATACATAGTTTATAACATTAAAATTTGTTAATCAAACTTTGCTTTATTTGTGTGTATTTTTGGAGGTAAAATCAACATGGCGGACACTCACAAATCCTTAGCTGTGATTGGTTTCTGTCCTATGCGTACGCACAAGAAATGAAATATTGCCATTTCCTATGTCAGCATCTCTATGCACACGACCACGTTTTTGGTGTTACAAATCTGTAGGTAAGAATACATAGAGGTTTGTTCTTGTGAGAACGACCCATGTTCTAAGCTTACTGTTATGTTATCAATTGTGAATCCACCTTATCAGGTCAAACTTCGCCGTATCTTAAAGTACGATACTCCACTTCTGCACGACGCCTTTTGCCGTCACATAATTCATGAAAGAATACCATGTCCGCGTATTCTGCCCGTGGTCCAATCTCCCGTCTCGTTACACCAAACCTGAGGTCGATTTGTCGCGTCTTAAACACGGTTGTGTGGGCTCACAAAGTTCCGAAAGGCATGGACCTATCCTATCCTCTTCGCAAACATTACTTATCCTCAACCTGTTCGTAACTTGGCAAAATGGCATATAATTTTCTTCAACAATTTCGATGATAGTGCACGAGCAATATTTTGAGGCGGGATTAATGTATTCAGCGAACGATTCAACGAGCATAGTTCTTCAGTGGCGCAAATGAGATAAGGTGTAAAATGTAAAATACGTTGGAACAGAAATGGCAATGTGTTATTAGAAAATATAAAAGTGTATTTCGGTTATAGCTATGACTAACATGTATATAATGCGTTATCGTATTTCATTTAAAGCAAGCACTGTCCGTTAATCATAAAAATGTATACGTCATTTTAATGGTCTGCACAAAAGTGTTATTATTAATGTTATACATTACTATTTAAAATTAAATTGTACACTCTTAATTTTTCAGCAACTCGCAGTGGACGACGACTAAAAGCACACGCCCCCTGACGTCACACCAGTACTGTGGTTGTTTACAAACATGCTGATTCGTTAGTTGGTAATTGCAGATAGCAAAATAAATTCATAAATTTGCACGCAAAGGTTTCATTTTCATGGTTAAGATACGTAAAAACGTAAGATTAATGTTTACCTGAAAAAACGGCAAATTCCCAACAAATAATCAATTTTCTTGACGTACATATCATCCGGGACATGTGAAGTCAAACAGCTTAATGACGGTTACGTTCGGCTGCGGTATCCATGGAGATAGGAATTGTATCCCACACCTGACTGAAGCTCCGCCCCTTTTCAAGTCCAATATATTGTCTCCATAAAGTCAGAAATTATAAAGACATACTGCTACTAACTTTCTTCGTAGCAGTTAATTACCTTTCACATGATATTTCAAAATAAATACGATATATGATTTCTCATTCGAAATACTTGGCCACCATTTTATTTGTTCTGGTCGAAGAAGAGTTCTCTCAACCTAGTTTTCGTTCAATACTCTGCAAAATAATTAGAATGTTGTTTGTTGGCTGTTTCAATCTCAAGCAACACTTGAGCGAGTGGAGTTTGTGAGTTCGTTTGCGGGCCGCAAATGAAAGTGTTTAAGAAGACCACCCTGAGTGGTCACGTCGGCCTCCCAACTTTGTGTCCTGCTTGTGGTTTAATAGGACGCTATGACACCTGCGTTTGTGTGTCTACCACGTTTTCTGTTGACAAAACTATGGACGAGTTTATCCAGTTTCCTGAATATTTGTCCCTGCAACTTGTTAATGGAGCTGCGTAGCCTACTTTAAAAGTATGTTCTTTATTCGTAATGTTCTTAGATACACTGTTAAGTATGTTGGTCTAACAGCGGAACATTCTGTATATGACGCGTGAACATTCTACAGCGGTGGCCGAGTGGTCAGATCATTCGCCTCTCACCAAGGCGATCTGTGTTATATTCCCGGTGGGGTCGGTCACCGGATTTTCGCATATGGGAATCGTGCCGGACGATGCCTTTTGTCGGCGGGTTTTCTCGGGGATCCTCCGTTTCTCCCGCCATTTTCATTCCGGTACCACTCCCTACTCACCTCATGTCACCCTTCACCAGCGCCAAAGACCACAATGTTTAACCACTGACCAAAAATTTCTCCCTCTCAATCTGAATTTGCCATGCTTAGGGTAAAGTTGTGACTAAATACGCAATTATTTTTTATTCACAAAATATATTAAAATAAATGTGTCAACTGTATGATCTATGAATTCTTCACCCAACTAAAAAAGTGGTTTTAACCTACAGTGGATCAGACTGTGAATATTGAAATACCCAGGTATGAACTGCATAACTCATCGACAGCAAGGACGTTAGTCACTGTTGCACGCAACTTGATACAATCACAATGTCAGGAACAGGACGAGAAGTCGACCATGGCATTTCTTTAGTAATTATCTCATCATTCGCCTGAAGGAATTTCGCGAAACATTGATAAACCGAATTCGGGTCATCACTCTGATCATCTTCTGTAGGTAGACCCAAACCAAGGTTAGTGGATCCTTTGAGCGCGTGACTAAATGATCTGTTGAAGATCACTGAATTCATCGTCAAATCAGTACTAATGTCCTCGAATTAAAGATACGTGGTTCCATTTAACAAAGTGGAGCGTACCTTGTCGTAGCTTCGGCGCCTCCAACGATAAAAAAAAATAGGGTGGCCCACTATGACGGCCTTTTCGAATACTGAAACTATTGTCTGAAACATTTGTGGATATGATCACTAGTTTGAGTGCTATTGCTCTGTAACACTTTATGTGCCTCACCCTGTATATTTGTACAGTAAAATAACTGCTAATATATATATGTTTACCTTTAAAAAAATTCCTCGAAAAAACAGGTTGATTATTAAGGTAAGGTAAGTTGGCTTTACGTCTCGCCGACAGCGAGGTCATTATGTACGGTGACATACAACTTAATACAACGACAGGAGCTGGGAGAAGAGTCGGCCATAGCCTTTGATAAAGAACCATCACAGCATTCGCCTGGAGAGATTTCGGGAAACCATTGATAACCGAACTCAGGATGGCCGGAGCCGGCGATCGAACCCGGGTCCTCACGAATGCGCGTCCAACGTGTTACCGTTGCGCCACCTCACTCGGGCATGAGTATTATTTTATTCATTAATTTATAGAAATAGAACACAAGTTATTTTAGCTGTATTAGCTGTATGTTGCCTATATTGTCTCATCAAATCACGCAAAATATTTGTTGCTTAAAAGCGATATCTGTGAATAACTAATCAAGCACCAAGAAGCATTCAGAACAAATGTAAATTACGGACATTTCTCTTGTAAGTTAATAATGTTACGATGGCGTTAGGTTTATAAATTGATAGCACAGAATCAATCTGCACTTCCTTAATAAATGTTATGTAACGGGAGGTAGCATAAAACAAATCGCGGTAGAAACCAAACAGTGAAAACATGATAGTGTAAACAGCAAGTACATAGTATGTTGCAGTATGTAAGTTCTTTGCACTCCAGACCACCAGGAGAACGCCTGGTATCTTAGATGATGTGTAACACAAGAGGTTACATCTCTGCACAGCGTGTACTGCAGCGGATGCAATTTCCTTTTACAGAATAAACCTCATTGCAAACGTTGATACAGATGCAACTTTGTTTAAACCTGACGTCACCTTTCCTTCCAGTTTGCCGACAACCCCTGTTCATTAGTATCGTCATCTTCGTGTATATGACGATATTTCCGGACATGAGTACCTTAATAAAATATGTTCTATCTCTTATACCTCACCTATTAGTTTGTAACAGTTGCTCTGTATCACCATGCATAGGTATGTACTATGTTAATACGTATGTACTAGTTACGTACGTGTGCACTGTATCCTTACTTATTTATTGTGTCCGTATCTACAGTATATTCGTACACCAAATATTTGCAGTACGTATTACGTACAGTTTCTTCTGTGTTCGTTATGTACTGTGTACGTGCATATGTACGTCACACGTACGTATCGTGCACGCTCGTGTGTATTGCATGTGTATAGTTAAATAAACCCATCGTTACCTCAAGCAATCTTCGGCCTCGTACCAGCACACGATGCATTGACGAGAGGTCAACGCTTTCCACACTACTGTGCTGCGTGTTTTACACGAACAAAATATACAGGAAGTTCAGGGATTGTGCTACTCTAACGACTAACCTGTGGTAAGAATACGTACAGTGGCTTATGCATCCCAACACAGAAAATGTACCGTTCATTAGCTTAACAGGTCAATTCTTTTCACAGATGAGGAGGCATGTTTAACGCGCGATGTTGTGTTTAATTCAAGAAAAGTCACGTGTGGGACAACGAGAAGTTACGCTCCACGAGAACCAGAAGCCACTAACATCGTTTTTCTATAAATGTTCGGATTGGTACTGTAAACGACTATTTTGTGCTGCAAGATCGCTTGATTGTTGTGACATACACATATTTCCTGATAAACAATCTACCCATATTGATAGAAGACGTGCTATTCAACATCCGCCAAGACATGTGGTTTCAACATAACGGAGCACCCCCACATTTCGACATGGTAGCGAGAAACCACGTCATTACCACGTGCATTTACAAGTGGATCGGTAGATGTGATCGGCAAGACTGGCCACCTCGGTCACCAGACTTGAATGCATTGTAATTTTTCTTGTGGGGCCACGTCAAAATATACGAGACTCCAGTACAACAACAGTGCGAGTAACTTGGAAGAATACAGGCCGCGTGGAATAGAATTCGCCACACTCCCGGTTTATTGCGGCGGGTTCAAACATCGATTCTTCGTCGCTGTCGGCTCTGCAGTAAAATGCGTGGTCGTCTCTACGCACAGTTCCTGTATAGCATGTTACTGTGCAGTTATTAATAACTGTACGCTTTATTTCAGTTCCATTTATGAATTTGAAATGTAACTATCATTACTATATTTCACATACCGTATTGTTTTAACTAATACTTGCACTTGCTGTTATTGTAGACACCAACCATTTCCATACCTGTAAGTGTATTAGTAGCCGATTGTGGCGGCTTTAAAATGCTGATGAAGCGGTAAGGTGATTTGAGGTAAAGAATATTTTATTTTTGTGCTTATTCTTTTGACCAAACCGCGGTCATTACAGACGGGCGCGTAAAAGAGGTAACTGAAGGCGAGTAGGGAAGGTGTCCACTAGCACAGTCTTTACTAAGTAGGATCCCCGAAGAGGGGATTCGAATACTCGTCTTCCTGGATGATAGTCAAACGTGTTACCACTGAGCCACCTCTTTTGGTGGAGTGGAGATGTAGGTGAGATTACAAAGAGGCTATTAACTGTTCATGTCTACAGAGCGTCTAAAGGTGAATGCTGTGGATAAGGAACAGCACCGGAAACAAAGCACAAGAGAAAATGGAGTTCACTAAGTGAACCTACAGACTTGGGGGCTTATTCTAAGTTATTCGTTTCGTTTCATTTCGACAAAAATCTTCGTTACTTCTCGAATTTTCGTTACTTCTCGAGTGTTGGTATTCTAAGTGCTCGCGAGTGTTCGTTTGACGTCACTACGTTCGTTATCTATGGTCGAAACGAAACGAAAAGCAACAAGCCTTCGTTTAGCGTTCGTGACGGAGTTTTGAAGGAGAAAATGGCGATTGTGCTGTGTGAGGTTTTGCTATTTGAAGCTACGGAAAATAATAATCGGGAAATATTGTGTAAATAGAAATGCTTTCGTGATGAGAAATTGTTTATTTTTAACTGCAAACGGTGTGTTAAATGTTTCCTCCTACGATGGCTGAGAAGGAATGTTTGTTATGTTTTCACAACATAATGGATTGGATTAACTGTGTAATTAAAGGTAAAGTACAATAGTGTTTTGCTCCTGCTGTTTTCAAAGTTGATGAAGAGACTGAAACTGTAAGATATTGATACGGTATGTGTCGAAATTTTTAGGTATTCTGTGCCTCGTAATTTATTCATATACTTTGGCAAAAGTGAGTTTATTTTTTAACAGGTTATTGAATAATCGCGACCTTTTCTAAACTATTTCAGGTCTTCTATCCTACATGTTAAATATTAAAGGCAATGACATACAGCCTGGCTATTTACAGTTTCAGTTAAATTTAATTTTGAAGGTTATGTTTCATTAAACACAGCTGAGGAGCAAGCACACTTTGTACTTATTCACAGGCATTCCCTCCACCCCAGCCTGTGAGTGAGCAGAAATATTTAAATAGACCTTGGTAATATTTCAAGTGAATCGTTTTTATTACACCAGCATTTTGCATCACGTCGATAATATAGTAGGCCTACTTCACGATTATTATTTACGAACGTCCAAACCTCCGAACAAGTTCATATGCCATATTCATTCCTGTTTTACACAATTCACCCCCCCCCCTCATGCTGATGATTTCACAATAAAATAAATGACAATTGCCATGCTTATGTACGGCTGCAGTGTATA
>PNEQ01056286.1:0-19790 GCA_003012365.1 Medauroidea extradentata
TTCCGAGATTTGGAAAAAGTTTGTGAACAATTGTATTATCTGTTACAAACCAACAGATAATATAACAATTGATGAGCAACTTTTTCCTTCAAAGTGTCGTTGTCCATTTACTCAATATATGCCCAACAAACCAGACAAGTTTGGAGTAAAATACTGGCTGGCTGTAGATGCTAAACATCGATACATTTTGAACGGCTTTACATACCTTGGAAAATATGCAACAAGGCCTGCTGACAGGTCTCTAGGTGAACATGTAGTGCTCCAACTGATGGAGCCATTCCTTGACCAAGGAAGAAATGTGACCACAGACAGTTATTTTACCTCTGTTAGTCTTGCTAAGGAACTCAGTAAAAGAAATACAAGCCTTGTTGGAACACTGAATAGGGCCAGACGGGAAGTACCGTCCTCTGTGAAACATGCTCACAATCCTTTACATTCAACTTCTCTTTTCAAAAGTAATGATAAGGTCCTGACATATTATCAAGAAAAAGTGACAAAAAATGTGCTAATTCTGAGTACTCTTCACACTGGGGTAGATATTGACCAGCAGACAGAGAAACTGTTACCAGAAACAATACAGTTTTATAATGAAACAAAATATGGTGTTGATATTGTTGACCAAATAACACGCAAATACACTACAAGAGCCATGAGTCGTAGGTGGCCATTTCACGTGTTTTATAACATCCTTGACTTAGCATGTGTCAATGCTCATACACTCTACAAGGATGTTACCAAAGATAAGATTTCAAGAAGAAATTTTATTCCTTCTTTGGCAAAAGAGCTAGCTGGACCATATGTCGCAACATGTACACATGTTCCGATGCCATTTTCAAGTACCTTGATGGATGTTCCACAAGAGTATAGTGACAATCGTATGCAGTGCCAAATCTCCCTGTGTAACAACAATAAAACCAGGGATAAATGTTCTAAGTGCAGGAAACCAATTTGTGGAGTATGCACCAGCAGACAAGGAAGGATGTGCAAAAAAATGTGACAAATAATTCAGGAAGACTAAAAAGACTCTTATTTATTAGAATTGAGTAAGAACATCGCAGCTTATATAGTGTATTTGGAAAATGTTACAGGTATTACTTTATTGTACAAGCGAAGTCAATAATTTTATTGCTAGTTATATGAGGTCTGTGTAGTATTTTACTGTCAAATGTTTGTAACCTTCAAGTGTTAGTAACAAAAAAAATTAATGACCATAATTAAATTTTATGCTTTGGTTATTTACATATGCAAAGACTGGAAAAAATATTTTCACCAGTAAAATGAAAAAAGTGAAATTGTCAGTGTTGGTAAGGCACTATGGGTTAAAAAATTGTTTGTATTGAAGTCAACATTATATTTAGGAAACGTATAAGTTATTCCAATGTAAAAAAAACTACAATATAGCCTACAGATTTATTTCAAGATTGTAAGTTTTTATTTATAGGAAATTTCTTTTTAAAAATATATAAAGCACATGAAATTAAAAAAAAAGCTGATAATTTTATGTTATCGCACCATGTGTAATAAAAAAATAAAGAGCTGTAAAACTGTTCGACAAATTAAATTTCTTATTTAATTATATTGTAGTGAAGTGCAATTCATAAAAAAGAAATATTAGTACATTTTAGCCACAAAATAAAAAACAGTCAAAATGACTGCTTCGGTGAGACTAGGGGGGCAGGCAATGATGGTAAGCCTAGTGTTAAACTTAAAGGAGGTAGTGCCGAAATTTCCCATATCCTCACCACTCCCTCCAGAAAATCCTTAATCTGCCAGTGCACAAGCGCGTGGTTTACTTACAGGTATTGCTGCAAAAATTTAGCTAATCATATATTACTCTACCAGCTCAGCCAGCTACACTTTAACAAAAGTCTTGTACAGAAGAATCAACTTCAGAAAGATTACTCGCCAGTTCAGTGGTGTCCTGACGTGTTGTTGAGGGGTGGGAAGGGAGGGAGAGAGAGAGAGTGTGTGTGCTTGTGAGGGGGAAGCGCTGAATCGAGGTGGGCGGCCAAGTATTTCCGCTGATACTCGAATGCTTGCACAGTGTCAGCGGCTGGACAGAAGTCCTGCTCTTCCTCGGTAGCAGTTCTGTCCCAGTGCTTGCTCCTCTGCAGAGGCAGTGGCCCATTTTTCCTTCCTGGTGCTTGCTCCTATTTAAGAGGCAGCGGCCCACTCTTCATTCCTGGTGCTCGCTCCTTTTAGGAAGTATCTCCACACTCGTCTCTCCTAGTGCTTGCTCCTTCTCGGAGGCAGTGGCAGCCCATAATAGGCTCCAATCACCCAATTCAACTGAATTCACCCAACAGCGGCACACAGGATACAACCCGGTGATCGACCCCGAAGCTGGCGTCCATCCTAACTCTACGAATCACCCCTCCGACAAACCCACTGATGACCATGCATGTCAACCTATAATCACAATGTCCATAGAATCGTAACAGATGCAACCATAAATTTTCAAGTCATCGAAAGTTAAAAAAACAGCCATCTTTCCTGTTTCGCCAAAAGTGGCTGTCTTTGCTTTCAGTAGGTACAATACTACTTTAAGAACACCTAGCTTACACTTAAAATTTCGTGTTCACTTCTGAAGAGTTGTGCGACTAAGTAAGGGAATTTTGCATCTTCTCAGATACACATAGGTTTTTTTTTAACTGAGCTCGTAAAGTCAAAACACTTGCAATGTCTTCCGCACTCCACCTGACTCTTTTGTTGCCATGCAACAAGATGCGAATCTGACCTGGCATGAAGCACCTTGCCAATACAGTTTGTACTTGTTTGGTGGTATCTTGTCTTCACACGACGTTTCATTAAAACGCGTTTTTTGTGGAAACTACTCTTTTCATAATTTTGGCCATCATCAAAGCAGCTTTGGTTTTTGCCAAAGAAACTTGGATTAGGGCATTTTTAAGCTTCAAAATTTTCACTTTTTTCTGTAGCTTGTTCAGTTCTTAATTTGTACTGTTTGTAGAAGTTTTCTCGGGAACATTATCAGTACTTGTTGCTTGATCAATTTTTTTTTTCGGAGAAACATTCTCTAACTGTACAATTGCTCTTTTCCTCACTTCTCGTTTTTTGCAGCATCTCTGACGTTCACATTCTACGTAAAATAAGTACTTGTTCCTATGTAAACATATTATATTTGAATGAAAATATATTTCGTTTTTTGTTTGTTTGACTTTACTTTGTGCACCACAATGACTTTAATCGCATTTGTAGTTTTTATGAAGGTGACTGTCTGTTCAGGTTGCTAAACCCTGTTCAGAGCTTCGACAGAAAACTGTGTAGTACAAAGTATTCAAAGTGCATCAGTAATGTTTACTTATGAATTATTTATTAACTCATCACTGAAATATGATATTCAACTAGTGCTGTGCCGACACGGATCTGCGATTGCCGATGCTGCCAATATTTAGCCGTATCGGTGGATCGGCCGATACCTGATACAATTACTCTATTTAGTCGTATCAGTGTATCTGCTAATATTAGAGCCAACAAGATCAACATTATCGCGATAAACATTTTTTATTTTGTGCGTGTTAATACCGTACATGTCTGTAACATTACCACACAATAAATTCCCAAAAACACCACTGACAAACTTGGAGTGCGGGCTCCTAGCACACGGCAACTGTCGCACAGAAGATGAAGCAAGCTGGCAACAGTCGTCTGATCAGCTAGTCTCGCGTAGTCACACGCGACACGCAGCCCGGCAGTCGGCACTCTGGCAGATGTCTGGCGTGCCACGGTAACAAAGCTACATGTTATCTGTGTGAAATGTCTTTCGTGTTAAATTATGTGAATTAAGGCTAGGCTGAACTTTGAGAGACAGGTTAACAAGACAACCGGGGCTGAAGGCCATTTAAATAAATTTCCCTACAGAAATCAGTCTTTTTATGTAAATCAATCGGTGCTTTTTTTTAATTTTTTTAAGACAATGTTATAGCATCAGTAGTTATTGTGTCAACTGAATAGTGTTTTGTGCATTTGCTATTTAACTCCCATGCGTAGAAGCAGAGAGCGGTAATTTTTCTGCGCCCTTTATCACCTTGTGCGAGGGAGGACGCCATGTTGAAGTCAGTGTTGTTCCGGGCGTGAGGAATGACGGCCACGCAATGCCACGGCTCCTGGGCCTTAGAGTTTGTACTGCATCCATTGTGTAAGGACAATAGTAATTTCATTTAATCTATTTAGTACGGGAACTTTACGTAATCCAACCAAGAGACGTACCCAGGAGCAGTGCCGCCCCAACCTCGTACACTCACAGTTCGCCCGAGGATTTATGTTGATTTTAGTGTTATAGTCGCGCAATACCGCTGTTCACGATATTCGCCACCCCCAGGTGTCGAGAGTGGATCTGCTTCACGTACGCGAGTTCATGTTGTTTTATGTTTTCGGGAATAATAAACGTAGTCCAGATGTATGTTTTGTGTTATTTCGAGCGTTGCCCTGTCTGAGCATTTCGGGGGCTATACCCTTCCTGTTAAAACCAGCACCTCCTGGGTTAAACACCCACCTCAACCAAGAACGTGGAGGACTCAAAGGTATGCAGCCACATGGGCGGTAGACATACGCCCCAGCAGCAGCCAGCAGCCCACGGAAAGTTGGGATGGAGAGTCCGACACTCGCTTAGTGTCCTGGTAATGGCACTGAGTCACCTACTTTTCACTTTGGCCTCGCCACCGACACGTCATCCAACCATTATATAACTTAAACTTTTGAATTTCCACCAAAAAAAGATTGGTTTACTGATAACACCGAAAACACTGATGCTCTGATGCGCCAGTAAAATCGGCAATATTAGTTAACGGATGTAGCCTCGCACCTGGTATCATCATTAACCAACCACCAGTGACTTTTAGTGCCGTCAGCATTATCGGAACAATAGCTGGCATTACTGAAAACACTGGCCAGTGAAACCAGTGAATAATGGTAGGCAACCGTAATATGTTAAAATAAATTTCACGGTGCCAGCACCATCATAACATATTACTCAAACTTAAGAAAAATTCTCAAAACAAATTATTACACAATTAATAATGTCAGGTTTTTGGGCAATGTATTCCTTATAGGGGCAAAGTAACTTATGGTAATGTGTATTGTAATTTTTGGTTACCTGATAATAAAGAGGTAGGTGATAAAAGAATTCGTTACCATTAGTTGGTTTTCACATTTTGTTTTCATGCCTAGATTTTGCTGCAGTGAAAATGTTTTTTTTTCCTAATGAAATAATTTTTTTTATTCTGAAACATAGGAGTATTATCCTTTTAGATTAATAAATTTTTTGAGATTAATAGGTTACAGTAACCAAGTACTTCTAGATTTTTATGATAAATGGTGAACATTTTCGCAACATCAAAAATACTGGCACTGTTTTTCTTGAAATTGTTTTCTGTGATCAAAGAGGACAATTTAAATGTTCAATTTATGACTGACAAAACCAAGTTTGAAATTACCGCCTAACTGCTGTTAAGTATAGTCTGTCTCATGTAACTTTTCCATATTTTGACATTTTTCTTCTGAGAAATTTGTCTGGCAGTTCCAATGTTTAGAGCTTTAAACCTACCTGGCTTCTTGGAAAAGCACGATTTCCACAATCCTGTTCGCAAATACACTTCTCAGAAGTTAACAGTTAAATTATGGAATGGAATACACAAAAACGACTAACACTGACATTAATTATTACAGTAAGTCCTTGATTAACGGACATTTGTAATAACGGACATTTCATTTTGTTTCCTTTAATTTGAACAACGGACACAAAACTTGCTTTAACGGACATTTCCAAGTTACTATTTTTAGGAAGCAGGAACCATATTTCCGAACAGCCTGTAGTACAAGCTGTGATGTGTAAAGACACACGACGCGCTACATTCTTCCGTACATCTGGCAACAGTGCTTGCCTCTCTCTCTCCTTTATGACCTACATACTATTCCGAGCAGGTGGCCTGAGGGATGTAACCATAGAGTAAATAAAGAGGGAGAGGCGCAAGCCCCATAGTAAAGATCGATAGCTTATAATTGTAAACAAACCTCATACCATCACACCATTCTCCGGCAACTTGATAACGCTAAGTTACCGCTGGTATTACAGATGGATATAGTTTTACGTGCATATGTTGGCTGACTTGTTTTCAGCTCCATGCAAAACCGGCATAGAGGGTTTGTTTTGTTTTGAATGCAACGTTTTCATTCATATAACCTCTAATAAATGTTTTTTTCCCCGCCTTAGCCGTATAGTGAATTTAACTTGCATTTCTGTTGCGTTCCTTGCTAGACACAAAATCAACAGTATAAAAACTATGTCAAAATATTTATTACATAAACATCTCAAAAGATACCCATGCCAATATTTGTAATAATAAGTTGTTCATAGGTTCCTATAAGTCATAGTGAGCGTTACAAAGACACAAGAATCGTTCCAGCCATAAAATGGGCTCCTTGCTACAACTGACGTAAAAAATGTTACTGTCACTGAATGGATTATTATTCACTAATAGGAAATTATACATTACCATCGCCAAGTCGCTCATTATTAAGTGTTGTAGTGGATTTGCCAAGTTTAGTTCACATAATATTGCATTATGCTGTGTTACCACCAGGTTTAACAGCATGAGCAGTCTGTGAGGGATAGGAATGAATTGCAGGATTACTTCGTAAGTGTGAAGGGGTTTGGAAAGTTCAGTAAGGATTTTCTAGAGGACAGGAATGAGTGATCTCGTCACGAGCAACAGCCTAAATGCAGGTGTTTATTATCATCATTATTGTTTCAGTGGAGGGAATGGCTTGCTACCAGGCTGACATTCAATTGCACAACTATACTGTTATTAAGACTTCTTTATTCATCTCTTATGGTAGTATATTACAGTAACAATAAATTTACTGTAGACGGATTTAGACTCAAACAAGTACTTCGCAATACTAGTGCCCGTCTAAAGGAAATTTTCCAATTCACACCTACCAAATTAAATAAGCAGGGCTAGAGTACAAGCTGTTTAATATCTCTAAATAAAAAAAGAAGAGTTTAAATTACGGTAAAATTTAAGTTAGCTTCAACGATATAATAAAAACACACCTGCTGGGTTCTGCAGGTAATCTGTAGAACGACAAGCCAATGTTTTCTAATTTGCGTTTCTGGCAATACACCACACAACATCTAATTTTCTGCGACATTGTAAATAAATTTCCATTACCAAATAACAAATAGATGGTGTAACACACGTGTTTACTTCTTTTTCATGTGTAGACAAGTAAGTGGTACAAACACATCAACATTAAAAACTCCAGTAATATCAAACTACATTTAATTTCGATTCAGAGAAGTGCTATGCTTTAATAGCCATATTTAAAAATATTAGGGGGTTACAAAATTATTTGTGAAAAGATAAATAAAAATAGTGCCTGTCTTTCAAAATTATTTTCTTTTCTTCATGTTGGCGAAGCATGGTATGCTCCCATTTTCAAGAACTCTTTTCTCCCTATCTACTGACACCTCCCTGGATGTAACATGGGGTATCAGTTGTCAACGAGTGTGGTGCTACTGAAAACCGAGAATCATTTTTTTTTTTGAGAAGGAAACCCTAACTCTAAGTGGCTTTATGACTGACTAGTTTCCCCTTAGTCGTGACTCTTTACATACGTACACAGTTCCAGACGGGAGTTACGCGCGGTAGTTTTAAAGTTCATAGTTGTGTAATATTTTTTGTTTCAGTTATTTGTTGTTGAAGTTCATATTCTTTATAAGTCGTTAAAGTTTTTATATATTATAGTAAATTCTCGTTATCGCAGTTTGTTCCGTAGCACAGAATGGCTACATTACAGGCTGGACCTGCTTAAAAAAAAAGCCGACGGTCGGTAACACTTGCAACAAAAATGGATGTGTTGCGGCGATACGAGTCAGGCCAGCGATGTTCAGATATTGCACGAGCATTAGATTTGCCTACATCTACGATTGACATGATTAGGAAAAATGCTGACAAAATAAAAGCCAGCATAAAAAATGTGACGCCATTGTGTGCTGCGAAAGTTACTCGCACTCGTAGCTCAGTTATGGAGGCAATGGAGAAAATGCAGTCATTGTGGATTGACGACCAGACACAGAGAAATGTTCCCTTAAGCTTGGCAGTGATACAAAGCAAAGCTTTGTCTATTTACGAGTCGCTCATGGAAAAAGGAGAAAGTTCACAAAGTGAAACTTTCACTGCTAGCCGTGGGTGGTTCGACAACTTCAAATAACGTCACAACTACCACAACATCAAAGTGACAGGAGAGTCTGCTAGTTCAGACAGTGTTGCAGCCGAAGCTTTTGTCCAATATTGAAGAAGGAGGGTACACTGCGAAACAAATTTTCAATGTGGATGAAACTGGGTTGGTCTGGAAACGTATGCCAGCCAGAACCTATATTTCGCAGGAAGAAAAAACAGCACCTGGCTTTAAATCAGCTAAAGATCGTCTCACTGTGTTGGTCGGGGAAAACGCATCAGGTAGTTATAATATGAAGCCGCTTTTAATTGCTCGCTCTGCCAATCCACGAGCGTTGAAGGGATTTTCCAAAGAGCATTTTTGCCTGTTATCTACAAGGCAAACAAAAAGGCGTGGATAACTGGTGCGATGTTTCGCGAGTGGCTGTTACTGCATGCGATACCGGAATGGAAGGCATACTGCACACAGGAAAACCTTTCTTTCAAGATATTACTTCTTGTCGACAATGCTCCTTCACATCCTGTCACCATCGACGATGTGGATGATAATATCAAAGTCGTCTTTCTGCCCAAGAACACCATGGCCGTGATACAGCCAATGGATCAGGGTGTCATCGCTGCCTTTAAAGCGTATTATTTACGCCTCACATTTCGTCAGCTCTTAGATGCTACTGATGGCGATGGAAAACCAAGCATCAAGGACTTTTGGCGCTCTTTCAACATCCTGGACGCGATCTGAAACATCGCCAAGGCCTGGGAAGAAGTGTCTTCAGAGTGCATGCATGGTGTGTGGCAAAAAATATTGCCAGAGTTCGTCGCAGATTTCGCGGTGTTCGAAGGTGAAAAACAGGATGTAAACAAAGACATTGTCAACATCGCTAGGCAAGCAGGTTTCACAGACATCCAGGCCGACGACATCGAGGAAGTTCTCACAGCCCCTGTTGAGGAGCTCACAATCGAGGAGCTACAAGAACTATTTGACAATCCCGATGCCGTCGACAGTGATGAGGAGGAATTGCCTCAGCCTGAACGGCAGTTAACCACTAAAGTGATGGCAGAAGCATTTGATAACCTTGATAAGGCACTTCAGCTTCTTCAAGATTATGATCCTGACACAGCTCGCAGCTCAAAAGTGAAGAGAGTTGTAATGGAAGCACTGGCACCTTACCAAGAAATTTACCGTGAAAAGAAAATGGAGAGCAGGAAGCAAGCTACACTACACAGGTTTTTTTCACTAATGGAAAAGGAAAACATTTCAGCTGACAAGGAGCACGTGTCTAGCAGTGAAGATGGCAGTTATTAATTTACCTTTTACGGCTGAAACTTGAATGTTATTAATATTTTATTGTAGCAGTTTTAATTTTTTTGCATGAAATGTATTTCTTAAGATTTAAAACTCAACAGTGCTTCAGCATATTTGCCAATTTATGAGTGTGCGGTACTATTGTGACGGAATAGTTTGCATCATCATTCGTAATCGTTTGTGTAATCCTTATGGAAGAAAACAATCTCGATAAGATCATATTGAACTGAACTGGCAACCTCGCATACATGGCCCGAAACACGCATGTTTGCAACAAAAAAAAAAAGGTACGTATAATTGAGATTTAAATTGTCAAGTTCGTAAATGTTGCATATTATTTTGTAGGCTAGAGCAAAAATATGTTTTTGTAAAAGGTTTCTATTTTTTTCTAAATAAATTTGCCGAACGTAACTTTAACACGAGTGAAACGATCGTGTTATGTGTCTTACAGTAATAGTCGGGTGTGGGGTGACTAAAATTTCTGATAAAAATGGTTTAAATGTTTTTAAATCCTTTCATGTTGTCCGTCTACAAATACAAAGAAGTGTAAAAATAATCATAGGTTGTAGCAGAAAATGTTTTTAAATTTAAGTTAATATATGTAGTAGGTAGTACTAGTTCTGAAGGCCTACTACACACTGAGAAAAAAGTAAAGGCATCTTCGAAACGGTAAGAGATACGGGAAAATTTGTAGAGACGATTTTTGTTCATTATTTTGTTGCGAACAACTTTAGTCCCATAAAGATTTTTCTTGCTGTGCACCGTTTTTGAGATATTACGTAAATTTTTGCAATGTTATACAACCTAAATTTTTTAAAAATGTTGTTGCCTGCGAAAAATAAATCTGATTTAATTAACGGACGTTTTGTATAACGGACATTTTCCGACAACGTAACCCGTCCGTTAAACGAGGACTTACTGTACTGTGCTCTTTTGCGTGTGCTAATGAACGAAATATATTCGTACAAATGGTGATACCAATATATTTCAGCTATTTTTCTGTGATACGCCATTTCTTTGTGTCTGGCATGAAAGTAGAATGTGTAGATGGTGTGTTTACAGTATTTTATTAATTAATTTTGAAAATTCACCGCGATATTGGAATAATATAAATATTTGATTAGTAGGCCTATGTTTATTTCTGATGAATTTTTGTACAGTTACGTCGCGATAGGGCAGATAAGAATAAATGTCTGATAGTTTAAATGCACTGGTATCATTAATTAAAAATTCTCATTAATTTGGCTTGTGGAACGGAAACACACACACACACACATATATATAATACATATAATAGGTATGTATATATATATTCGAACTCCACAAGCTAAATAAATGACATGATCAAGGGGGACATGATCTCATAGCTTCGTTTCAGTCAAATTTTGTGTAGTTACACCAGTGCAGCTGGGGTAGTGCAGGTACCAACTTTATGAATGCTGGTGTAGCTACACCAACTCTGTTGAAACAACGTTTGGCTAATTTTGTGCAGTATCACCCACTGTGTAAGATTTGAAAAAATACAGACCAATAAACAAGTTCATGAAAATAAAAGTGTAAATGCAAGAAGGTACATCTAAAATTAATATACATGTTGTCTTAGGGTTGATTTTGAAAGTATGTGCAGGTGATTAGCATTTTGTAGTAACATAACCTCAACACTTCATATTTAAAATACAAGTTCAGGTGTTTTACAAAGGAATATTTTTTTTAAAACTTGCAAGGTTATGTGCGGGTGTGATTTCGTTTTAACTAAATGATGACACTCCGTTGTAGTCGTAGTTTTATTTTATCGATCATCTATATCATATAAGTATCCCAGAATTAGTGTCCGTTTGAAAGTTATTTCTATGTGTTATTACAAAATACAAAATTCAATTTAAAAAAAAAGGCTTTCATAAATGGAGTCTTGGAGGGGGGAGGCAGAGACGGGTTAAAATGCTCATTTCTCTTTCTGGTGAAAGTGGAGATAAAATTATCATGTGGCAGTTGCATGTGAGGAACAGATTGCCTGGTAGCGCCAGTTCATCAGAAAGGACGAACACTCGGAGAGTGTGGTCGTGTGCCCGACAGCCAAGGCATTATTACGTTAATCTCTCCTGCTCGACGTCATACTAATGTAGGGAATGTTAAGGCGCTCCCTACGCCTCGCTGCACACAACAAAGCACTCACCAAGGATATTGGCCACGTAGACGCCCTTGCACAATACATAAACACTAAGGAAATGAGGGCAGGAGGGTCCCACGCCCTGAAGGCCAACAAGCGGCGAATCAATAAGTAACACATTGTAATGTGTGGTTATTATTGCTGTTGGCATCGTACATCCATGCGATTCAAACACTGGCGGTGGCATAATGCGGACTCGTACCAGAGCCTGTCCAGTGGGCAACGCTGATAATAAACAGCCACGTGGGCGTAAAATAGTTATGAAGAATTTAAGCTCCTGAGTATGCATGAAGGCACGAGGGGTATCTCCAGGCACAGCGAATTTACGTGAAAATGTTCCGAGGAAATATTACACTGTTGAGACATTAGTGGTTAAACAAAGAAGAGATGAAGCCTGGAGCGACACAGAGTCAACTACCTCTACATGCCGCTAACCGCCAGCTAAGCCTTTTGCTACGACAGTGCAGCGAGCCTGCTGGGGCGGGAAAATCTCGATGATTACATAAAAAATAACAAATGGCGTATTCCAATTACTGCTCCCGAATGCTCCCGGTGCGCACCCGACGGCTGCCGCGTGTTCCAATTACCGGAACTCCCGTTGGGAGCATTCGGATTTTCGTATTCCAATTGAGAGTTGCACTCGATGGGTGCGCACCGGGAGCAGTTTTTGCCGCACCGTCTCTCAAGACGGTGCGGCAAATGAGTGCAATTATGGCGGCGACCTGTGATTGTGTAAACAAAAGAAAATGTTTTCTGTGGGGGAAATTACGCAATTATATGACTTTTCGGAACTTAAAAAATGCAAAGAAGTTTATGTGATGCAAACATACAGTGATTATTTTAATATATTTGTTCGTTATTAAAATTATGGTTAGGTTAGTAGGATAGAGTTGTCTGCACATTTATTTACCGATAGATCAAGAAGAAAATGTATAGTAAGGTAACCTCTCAAATTCCGTAGGGTTAAATTTGGGCTGTTTTGGAGTACCTATGGTTAAAGAATTTTGCGTTTCAAGTTATTTGTTACCACAAATGTTTTGCACTGTAAATGTGCCGTGTTCCAGTTGTTGGAGCATAAACAATACACACTCGTTGGGGGCAATCACGTGACTATTGCATATTTTCAGTTTTCGGGGCGCACCGAGTGCGCCCCTGGTGCGCTGCCAGAGCAGTCAATTGGAATACGCCAAAAGACACTATGCAAAAGTACAAACACTTTAATTTGAGGAATCTTGCTGTTTAAAGTCCCAAAGGGTTTTTTTGGGAATGTTTATATCGATTTGCATGTATTTTGATATTTGACTTGAATTCATCAATTACTGTTACAAAAAGGAACAAAGGTAATTGAAGAGTGTTTGTGGAAAACGGTATAAGCATAGGCGTGCACAGAACTTCAGTAATGGTGGTGCGAGATTAACAGTTCATACCAAACATGGAGGATTCACGGACCCCGGGCCTAAAGGGGGGTGGGGGGTCCGGGGGTACTCCCCCGGAAAATTTTGGATTTGTAAGCGCAAAATGGTGCTATTTAAGGTGTTTCCGAACCAAAACATTAAATACACAGATGCAAAAATTTTTAACATTTTTTTATGACAAATTATGGCTTTGAACCTTATAATCCTCATAAAAACTAGTAAACTATTTACATTTTGAAGTTTTGGTTAAGCCATAGAGTATATTGCACAAATTGTTTGCACGGAAACGATACTGGTGGCTTTGAAAAACCGTAGGCCTACTTACATGTTAGCTGAAGACGCCAAATAAATACTATCACATTCTCAAATGTTAAGTTCTAAAATCAACAAATCAAGGGAAGTTTTGAAACATGCCTCAAATATGTAAAATATAAAATATTACAAATACACAGATTAGTGGGCAAAAGTTTTAACTGTTGAAATACAACAATAATGTTTTGTCTGCGACTGGATATAAGTCATCGAGTAAGCCTATCCAAATAGTATAATGTATTTTAAGTAGTAGTATATATTTAGGTACAATATTTTTCAAAAATTATTTTGATAACAAGTTTATAAGTCCCGAAATAAAAATAAAAAAACCTTAGGGAAATCTACTGAACATAATACTCTGTATTACTAAACGGCCATTCGCCGACGAAAGGGAACAATGTTTTTAAATTCGTCAATGATAGCATTTGTGTTTGTACAAGCAGCCAGTTTTTGCTCCACAAATGGAATCATCAGGTTTTGCACGCGATCCTGGTGCATTGTAGACCTAAGCTTTGAAGCTTTGAAAAAGTTATTTCGCTTGTGCAACTAGTTACAGGCATTGTTGCAAACATATTCATTACTGCATCGAATCTTTTGTAGGTAGAACTTCGCTGAAACTTTGACAGCCAATCAATCCAGTCAGGAACAGTTTTAGGCGGAAAGTCGGTATCCATATCTCTCTTCGTCTTCAAAAGCTTCACTTCTGCTTCTAGTTCCGTAGCATTCACTCTGAACTGTTTTGAGAGAACTTCAAAGTCACTACTTTCACACTTGTAAGGACCCAAATTTAACCTGTGGCAGAGATCACTTTCTTTGTTTCTTGTACAAACCTAGAGTTGATACCTTGAACTAGCCTGTTCAAAACAGGATGAAATGTAAATAGTTTCAACTCATCCTTTTTCGTTTCTGCGTATAAGGCAGTAAACGAGCACGAACTACCAATGTCTTCTAAGACGACTGAGACTTTTCTTTTTCGAACTGTAGGGATTTGAACATCCAGTAAGTTACACATTTCCTCAGTTTTGGTAAAAATTTCCTCAAATTCCTTTTCGGTGTTTCTCATTTCTGTCAAAGCAAGGGCCAGGCTTTCAACATCTTCAACTGCTAGACAAAGGTCTATTTTAGGATTTTGCAGGGCTTTGCTCACTTTTACCACAAGCTGAAGTATTGGATGCATGATTTGCAAAGACGCGATGAAGTTGAAAGATTGCACTTGTAGGAAAATGCCTTTACCTTTAGCCCGAAGTTTTGAGTCGGAAGTAGACTCTGTATACTCATCAATGGCTTTTACAATGTCAACCAAGTGAGCATGACGCAGCTTCTGAACGGCACGCCCAACGAGTATCTGAAAGCGATTTTAGAATCTTGATTTTGATAGTAGTTTATTCTACAATATCCTCTTAGGACTACTTTCAATGTAGCTGAAATTTATCTGGACTATTCCAAAGAAATAAAATATGATTGGATTTTCCTTGTGACTGGTGCAGGCGTTTACCAAGGCAAGGTTCAGACAAATGTGCATAACAATGCACATACATTATCGATGAATTGACCTCTTTGCATCTTGCCTGTACGCCGGTAAATTCACCTGCCATTGCCGACGCCCCATCAAAACACACACAAACTACATCTTTCCACAGAACACCTACTTCAGTCAGTACACAGTTTATTGCTTTAAATATGTTTTCCGCATCAGTTGACTTCAATCGCTGTAAGGACACCAATCTTTCAACAGGATATTCATCTCCGCTAGGTATGTAGCGAAACACGACTGCCAGTTGCTCGTGATGGCTCACATCAGGTGTTTCGTCGGCAATAACTGCAAATGGTTGGCCCTTAATTTCATCACTTATAGTTCTTAGTATAACTGTGCTAAGGGACACTAATATATCATTTTGAATACGGTTGCTGAGATAAACACAGTTCTTAGGAGCATTTTCCATGTAACTCTTAAACATATGATCGTATTTTTGCAGAAGACTAACGGTTTCCAGAAAAAGATCTTTCTCGTCACTCTCCTCGCTCTCGTCTTGCCCTCTAAGGGATTTTCCACCTTTTGCCAATAAACTGACAATTTCAATAAGCCGTGACATGTACTTATGATTTTCCAGACGTTTTTTCTCTTTTTCATTTAATTCAGCTACCTTAGCATCATCCAACATTACATCAACTGGTTTGCTTGCATTAAAATTTTCCCAGCCAACCATACTTGATACATGACATCTACTCTTTTCATGTGTTTTGAACATTTCATGAGCTTTATGCCATGAAGAAAACCCTGTTGTTGTGAATGCATTTTTAATTGAACCAGTTGCTGAACTGTCATTAAGAGCGAAACAACGGCATGCAAAACAATAAGCAGCATCTTTCACAACGCTGTACTCAAGCCATTTGTAATCTTCAAACCATGTAAATTTGAACGATCTATTCCTAGAATTTCTCCCCTTTCCAACAGTTTTTACAGGGTACCAGCTGGAAGGGTAAGCACAGGCAGTTTCAACTTTAACTTTAAATCATTATATATTATGATTAAGGGGCTCGCCTACCAGCACCCGAATTGCACTGTAGTGGAGAAGGCCTATAAGCACACAAAACCTGCAAATGTGCATCCAAAGTGTTTATCTAAAATAGGAATGTAATTTTCAAACAACTGCCCTTAAGTACTTTCAAGACAACGCACTTTTAATAACAGCATTTTAAAAGCCTTCAAAACAGCTAAAACTGGCTTATTCAGCACGCCGCCATCTTGCAAAATATACTAACCCTGCATTGGGCTTTGATAAAATGTTTCCATCTATAAAATAATAGGATCACCAATTTAAACCCATAAGAAAAGTAGGGTTGTGGCACCTGCTTTATCGGCCTCACTTGAACAAATACACTGCATGTAGACGGCAAATCGGGTACCTTAATTTACCATGTAGGAATGCACTGTAGACACTAATTTATATATACAACAAATAATAAAACATAAAATAACACAGTAAAAACAAAATACTCCCACAATAACAAAAATTATAGAGAAAAAAAGGGCTGACATCGAAGGCATTATTCAAAGGAACTTCTTTAAATTGTATATATGTTAATATTCCAGTGCAAATGGTGCCGCGGTGGCCGAACACTCAGAGTGCTCGCCTCTCACCAAGGCGATCCGGGTTCGGTTCCCATTGGGGTCAACATGTGAGAATCGTGCCTGGACGATGCCGTTGGTCGGCGGGTTTCCTCAGGGTACTCCCATTTCCCCCGCCATTTATTCCAGGCGTCACTCAATTTCCACGTCATGTACCCCTCATCGGCCCTAAAGACCTCGTTGTTACATAGCCATAAAACACCTCTTCACACTTCAGTGAAAAATTTAATACGAGAAAATCTGCTATATCATTACACCTTTAAAATGAAAATAAGTAAACAATTAAAATTAATAAGCTCTTCTGGCTTTGGGTCCTCTTTAAAATCCCCTAAATCATTCCCGAGTTGCACCGGTGAGCGATCTCTTTGGAAGGAACTGGTTCGAACCATCACAATGTGGAAACGTTACACATTTTAAAATTAATTCCTATCACGGAAATCAATTAGGCCTACCCTTCCTAGCAGTAACGGACTCACTGTTATTAATTTCTCAAAACACTATAAACAATTTGCTTGTTTTTTTTTTTTTTTGCAACACAAACATGAAAGTCATTATTTTTATTTTTACAGTTGTAAAACTGGTGAAATCAGAAAAAAATAAATATAATATAGTGATTAATAATTGTGGGGTTAAAAATAAACTTTAGAATTCAGGTATCATAATTATGTCGTCCAGTATCATTCTTAATGAACTACGAGCTGACTAAGTTCAACAATAGTGCTAAAGCTGTTCACGGTAAAGTGAACACTTTCGAGCACCCAGTTACTTTTTTCTCTCGGCCAATTTGAATTCTTCTGCGACTTATTTATGGTAAATATTTCGATTTTTATATTAAACGTAGTGAATATTCTCAGCTCAAATAAAATGGAAGTGGTTATAAAAGTCTTCACTTTACCGTGAACAGCCTATATTAAATACTCATTCACACAGTTTTACGCCAATGCACTTATCGAGAACCACGGCTTAAATATAGGAAAAATAACTTACTGTTTTCATGCTGAACATCTGTACCCTCCGATCTGGAACTGGAATCCTATTCCGGATCGGGCTTTTTAATTTGTATCACCCATTTATACATTATACGGATATACAGCATACAGTAATAAACGAACCATAAACAATGCTAATTAGTTGTGAACGCAACAATCACAGGTTGTACTCGTGTACTCATTAGAACAGTAAGTAAACTGATTTAAACCGAATAAATACTACACAGTAGTGCTACTTGGCAGGTGGCGGCTATTGTTCCGTGTGCCGAGCGCGCGTTCTATGTAATTCGAGGAGAAATATTTACATTTCAGAAGTTATATAGCCGCGGCCCGCGTATACAACACAAGTAATTGCAATTGGCTTGTTTCCGACTCCGTGTATATAGTTGGTTCGATTGATATTCTGTATTATTTATGTTGTAAAAAAAATAAAATTAAACCCTATTGGTGGTGCCAAGGCACCTGTGGCACCTCCCTTGCGCACGCCTATGGGTATAAGTGCCAAATAGTAAGTTTTTCAGGAAATGAATAAAACAACAAGACGAAACGTCACAAATATTTTTATAATTCAAATACTGTGTTACATTTATTTACAGGATTGTATGTGCGAAAAGAACTGTCACAGAAACAATTTAATAGTAATGTTACTTCAGATGGCACTTGTATCATTCTCCATGGCAACCGTTATGGAGTTACACCAAGTGCATTTACGGAAGTTTGTTTGAACTGAACAATGCATCATCGGCAGTTATAACACTCCTACGGTTTTAGCAACGGTACATATGATTTTTTCAATAGAAAACCTCAAAATGTGATTTTCTGGCACTTACATCGATTCCCACAAACACTCCTCAATTACTAGGGCCTGGTAGTTTTCGCGAAAAGATTTTTACCTTACTTTGTTTCAGTGTCTTACGTGTACACCTGCAGCTCAACTTCATGATTATTGGCAGAGTGTTTTTGTGCAGAGCTATCATTAATTTGACTGTGACAATCAGTACATGGTTAACTGTGACACAACATGACGGGCCCTAGTAATTACAAGCAGTGGCGGCTCATTGGTTGTTGCCAAGAGCTGTACAGGGCTGTGCGCTGTTTGATTCTACAGCCACTGACACACTGATGTGCAGGTACCCCATACTGAGTGGTCACAAATCATCTAGTAGCTGGCAAATTTTATTATGGTCATTGGTCTTTGGCGCGTTTATCAAGAGTGTACAGTTCCGACTAGCTGTAGCCCCACCTGGCAACAATCAACGATCCGCCACTGTTTACAAGCCATTACGTGGCAGAACAAACACAAAAACACTTTCACTACATTAAGAATCTGCTAAGTTTTAGAATTGGAAAGTTAATTATGCACAGGTCAGGTTGGCTGCCTGGGCGAGTCCATCTTCGCCGGGCGGCACAGGGATGTATGAACCGTTAATTGAGGTTATCCACGACAATTAATATTGAGGCTAAGTCTAAACCTAAAAAGGTTACCCCTGGGGGGCGATTAAATATCGCTTTTGAGAGGTGCAGCGCAAAATTTGCACTTGCGCTGCGTTGCTTTGGTTTTAAATATACAAATACGCAGGTGCAAGTGGTCACGTGATGGCGTAATGTGCCTGAAAATCTGCGACTAGCAAATGGCTCGACGCAAGTATATCTGCGGCCTTCGCTCATGCGCATTGGACAATTTTCGGTATTGTGAAAGTGAATTAACATAAAAGTTGGTTATCTTTATCTGTATCCAGTGTTCTATGAACTTTAATTATTTACGTTTTCATGTGTGTACACATTTCACGATTTCAGCTTTTTATAGTTACTAAGTACAGAAGAAGTTCGAAACTGAAATGTTTTTTACTAAAGAAGCAATTAAAAATGGGCAACGATTTAACCTTTCCCCGGAATATATTTTAAGGGTATTTTTCCGTGACACACGACGAGAAAATAGAGTTGCGTTTGTGACGAGGTTATTTGTTACCGTTAAAAATTTTGCTTAAATATTTATGCAAATGATAATGTAAATAAATAGCGAATATGTTTTGCAAGTACCTGTTTGGCAAATTGCTTAGAACAGTGACGTTACCTATTTTCCTTGCTTGGATGGGGTGTTTCCAACATCACATCTTTCTTGCCGACTTGTTTCCACATACGTGCCTTATATTTAAGAGTGATTCTGTTGGGATTCTCTTTATTTCATAAAACGGGAGGGCTATCATTTTAGTTTTAAGTCTTTCGTGAGACTTTCTGTCTACACACATCACACCCTATCTCGGTGAACATTGAAC
>PNEQ01056287.1:0-19786 GCA_003012365.1 Medauroidea extradentata
CATTTAAAACGTTTTTTCTTCATGAGATAAACAAAACTAATTTTTTGAAGAGAGACGTTGTTTACATTAGCCTATCGAAATGCTGGTAATGTGAGTATCTTAAGTTTTCTTGATCACATGAGTTATCTACACTAACCATGCATCTGGAAATCACCAAACTCGGTACATATGTTTGATATTAAGGTATTTTTAATATATCATGTTTGGTTTTTAACACAGGATGATTCAGACAATTTTTTATTAGTACCGCGTGGAGAAATTTATGATGAGGTAAGTTGAAAATGTAATTTCAATGATTACGTGAAATGGGTAATAGTTTAAAATTGACTTAATATTTTTTCTTTCTTTGATAAAATAGGCTATTTGATCTTTAATTGTTTGAGCACTTGTTATAATGCTTTATATTTTAAGAAATAAATTTTTGTAGTTATTTTCTGGTTAATATTACTACCACGATAATTCACTTTGTAGAAAATTTTTAGGACATATTTTTGACATGTATTTCATAAGCTGTAGCCTCATTAAAATAAATAAATATCCCGCACAACTTACAAGGAAACTGTGTATTAAATGTAATTTAGCGTTTCAACGTTAATAATACTAAACATACTCTATTTCCCAAGATTTCATGTCATGAATTATTATTTTCTCCTATAACATCTGCGCCTACTCTAAGAAAATGTAAAATTAAAAACTTAATTTTTCAAACTCTGTTTTAATTAGTTCAAATTGTTGTAGGTTCACTATGTTAGAAGACAGAATCACATGAAGAAACAAAGAAATATTTTATAACATTTACATCTACATGATCAATGCGAAATTTTTTGGTTTATTTGCACCAAATTAAGGAAAGTAGTCTTATTAGTTAAGCTTGTACTTTCTCGATATATGCACATACCATTCGCAGATTAGTGTACAAGTGTATTTACTTTAAAAATAAAACTGTAATTTTTAAATGTGATCACTTACCTTGAGATTTTCCTTACAAAACACCGAAAAAAAATTATTAAGTTAAGGGCAGCATTTGCACGTCTATTAAATGTCCTATCGTCTCTATGCACAAGTCACAGAACTAGCGAGCAGATTTTCTGTCGTACAAACGATTTTTTGAATTAGACTTTTACGTATCTGTAAATTTTTTAAATATATTTAACTAAATTTTTAATTACAATGGCACGAGAATGGAGATATTTTTACAAATTATTTATAGCATGTTAGCTATTTTGGAAACGTCCCGTTAAAGATTTTTGATTTTTTTTCGTAGGTGAATATATCGTGAACACATTTAACTATTTCTGAAACTTTTATTTAACATGACGTAACGCAGATTAAATACGAGTTATTTAAGGAAAAAAATATAAACGACATTAGTTTTATTTTGCTTGTAAAAATTTTATTTCGGAAATTAATTTAAAAAATATTGGTATGTTTGTAAATAAAAACATAGTCAGAACTTCTGAATGTTAGTTAAACGTATCGTATTTTACAAAAATTTGTTTAAATCAACAGTATATAACAGATCGCAGGCTTTCGCGGCCGTTGTCTGCAGTATATAACAGTTTATAACAATTGTAATTGCATATTTTCTAAGTAGGCTGGTTTACAAAATTTGCCTATTGTTCGTACGTCCATTATTCATTCTATTTGTAAGCATTTAAAGAACAAAAAAAAGTCAAGTCATTATATTCCATACACTAGACGTGATATTCCTACACGTTGACTACAATTCACAGGAGGAAAAATTTCTATTCATTAATGGTTCATTATACATTTATCTTTTTTTTATATTTTTGAGTCAGTTTAATGCTTAGAAACTATACTTATGGAAATAAACATTAATTTCAATTTTATCTTATTGTGATACATTATATATAAAAAAGTAAAAAAAAATTGGAGTGACCGGGATTCGAACCCAAATAAAATTATTACCGGGCCGACACATTTACGCCTGAGCTACTCAATCATTTTGTTAAGAATGACCAATAAAATATTAATTTACTGCAAAGCTTTTAAAACTACAAATTTGTTGATTTTGGATTATTTGGGCTTTTAAAATGCTAGTGAGTTATTATTTAGTATTCCTGCTGCCACAAAGTTTCATTTTCTGTAGGATTCGACTGTTTTTGTTTTCTCTTTAATTATTAAAAACGATATTCGTCCAGCAAGCGGTAAAATACGTTGTGACGTGTGTAGCCGTCTGTAGGGCTAAGCGTACTGCGCATGCATAGTTATATTAGGACAAGGAAAAGTCACAGATCAGTCCTGAATAAGCAATGACCTTACCCTAAACCCTTATACAAACGTTTAGGAATACCGGCCTAAGAGTTAGAATTTAGAAGAGTTCTTAAATCTGTTTAATGGCATTTTCGTCTCCATCATCGTAAAACAAAAAGCAGCTCTACATCTGGACTGGATCGATAGCACTCATTGATTTATCTTAATCGTATTCCATGCCTTTTCACTCCCGTAGTGTCAGCATTTTGAGAAGAAAACTTTATTGACACTTATGTCTATTGCATCAGCGTAAAATGGAAATGGGAACCGTGACAATAGCTCGCAGCGGTCGGGCTATGTAGACTATTAATTGAAAACACCTTTAATCCTCTTACATCATTCTTGATCCTCTTAAGTATCGAATCTCGAAAAATTAAGTATCTATATTCTACGTATTTAAGTAAACATTAATCCTAAGCTTTGGAGTAGAATTTGGAAAATACCATGAAACAGTTTTGGGTCTTTACATACCGTCATTCTGTAACAAAAAGAATTTTGAAATTTCGACTGGTTCGATAGCTATGGAAGAATAATCGGAAACACATTTCACGTAATTTTACCTCCTTAATCAAAGAACTTCGAAACGTATTGAAGTCCTATCTTATACATTTGTATGCGTATCTAATTGGAGTAAAAATTACGACGATGGCCCATTGGATTCGAGTTTACAAACTTTTTCTTTTTTATAAAAAATATTAGTTACAACGCAGACACTGAAAGCAAGCTAACATATCATAATGCCTTTTAATTGCTAAGACACGTGGAAATGTTGTGGACTACACTGTTTCGTCTGTCATTGTATGGGTTCAGTAGAAAGACCTCGGGCCAGATCGTACAATCAAAATTATTTTAAAGATATTCATACTCTCCTAGGACAAACACTGTACACGTCTGCGGTTAGTCTAGTTCTCCAGTCGTCCTGATGCGTTTAACATTTCAATCAGTGTTGACTCGCGAGTTGTTGCCAGGTAAGGCTGCAGTTGCCAAGACCTGTACAGGGCTGTGCGCTGGTTGACTCTACAGCCACTGACACGCTGATGTGCAGGTGCCCCTTACTACTGAGTGGTCGCAACACATCTAGTAGCCGGCAGATATAGTTCATGGTCGTTGGTCTACGGTGCTTTCATCAAGAGTGTACAGTTCCAACTATATGCAGCCCCACCTAGCAACAACCCACGAGCCACCATTGCTTCCAATGATGGTTTAATTTACAAATATGATCTGCATTTTTGTCTACACTTTAATAATTTTGGCCTCTCTGACATATTGTACGACTGTGACGGACAACAGTTATGGCTCCACGTGTGTTCGTAGTGTCTCCGTCGTGCGGCTAACTGCTGGACCTGGATGTCTGAATTCCCTCCACACACTGCGACTACACGTCACGAAACCTCACGCCCGTCTTGCTCGGCGTTCACGTTGCAAGTATCTAGCAGCTAACAAGAACGGAGAGGCTTCTTCCTGGAAACACGGTTAACATTGTCTCCGAGGTGACAGCAAACCTCTCTGTGCCGATTTCTACCGTATTGCTTATTATATTATCTTCAAAATTCGCAAATTATACACTTACGATATAAAATATTTATTTACCGGAGCAGAATAATAACTCAATTATAATTTGGTAACTCATTTAATTTAAAGCACAACTAGGAACGGTGTATGCTTTTCCCTCGACATACCTTCCTTACTCCTTCTTGGGACTCTGTTATAAGATCATCCCTCTCTATATGGTCATAGGTTTAATATTTAATACCTAATATGGTATAAAATTATCATCTATTATACTAGCACTGATAAAATACATCTAACAACCATAAATTTCAATTCCGTATGAATAAAACTTGAATTATATCTCTAGGGCTAACTGAAACACGTCACAACACTGAGTTCTTAGCTGCATCGCAAGTAGTCGTTACAATTAAAACGTCGTTAGTCTCTGCAGCCTTCCTATCAGCAAAGTGATCTGCTCCAAATAATTGAGGGCCGCGGTGGCAGAACGCTCAGGCCATTCGCTTCCCATCAAGGCGAAACGGGTTCGAATCCCGGCGTGGTCGGTCTCCAGATTTTTGCAAGCGGGAATCGTGCCGGGTGGCGAGTTTTCTCGGTGATCTCCCGTTTTGCCCGCCTTATATTCCGGCGCTGCTCCATTTTCACCTCATATCGCCTCTCACCAGCGCTGAAGACTTGATTGTTACGCGATGGCCAAAATCTCTTACATCAGTGAGGAGATGAAGATGTGCGTATTCTGCCACGTCTTCATCAAATGTGACACTTAGTGAAGTCTTCTTGCAAGTCCCGCGATGTCACTTATCAGATGTTGTCCTTCTCTCACCTGTCACACCAACCAGCCGTGGCTTTCTGGCGAAAGCATCGCACAATGGCATTCGTAGTGCTTGGACTTTAGAAGATAGGAAATGGATAACAACGTCATGTTTGCGAGAACGGTGTACGCTCCTTTCCTCCCCTCACCTACTCACGCAATCGACAACTGGAGGCGGCGGAGCTGGGAGAGATAAGAATCTCCGCGACAAGGGTTACCAGATACTAAGAATAAAAAATATTAATCTCGCAAAAGAGCATATTATTATACTCGAAAGCATTACATTGAAATTTTTCTATTCGGAAAATTAAATATCGTGTGCTATTTCCAAACGAATAACCAATCAGAATACTAATGAACACATATTTTCATGAGAATAATAATTATAATACTAAAGAACGTACACTTCTCATACAAATAACCAAGACGTGTAACCATAATTTATCACAGAACGCAACATATAATTATGTAAATAACGTAGCGCGCGTGACTCTTGTATCGTGACGTGACTAGCCACATTGTGTGTGTATGACAGCAGTTTCATGATGACTCATTTAGCGTAATGTTCTGTACTAACATAAAATATTCTGCGTAGGTAATGTTTCATCTTGTATAGAGCCGGACATTTTTCACGTTGAACTGCAGTTTTCGTAATGTCATTTTAGGCAACATTCACAGCAACATTCGACATAGGATGAAGTCTACTCATATTTGTATACGTGGTTTAATTTTTAAAGTAAAACTACTACCTGTTTGGTTTGTTTTTTGGGCAAACAAAATGGCGAATTCTGCTGTAGCGATGTGCTCCAATGGCTTCCACATAAACTGAATGAAACCACTACCTAATTAAACTAATAACTGTCTGGTATTACTCACAAAAATTCTGGAATTGACTCTTATGATGTTACAGTATAATATTTTGTAAACATAGCCAATATAATTGCCGCTGAGTGTCGAAGAATAATAATTTGTGCACTCCACGTATATTATCTCTGGTAATTGAATAATTATTGTATTTTACAAGCCGTACAGTGACAAATATTATAAGCATAATTATCTATGCTATAAATAAAAGATCACTGATTGCGTAGTTTATGTGTTATATATTGTAGCAATGTAACGACCGTAGGCCTATACTTAAAATATGAAATTTTTTTCGTATCTGTAAATGTGGAATTTTTCATCATGAAAACATTTGAGTTATTCTTCGTGGCTACATAAAAATGGGAGAAAAAAATATGTATGTACCATAAAATTCAAAATCGTGAAACACATACAAAAACTTTATAAAATATTTATATTATTTTCAACAAATAAAAATTAATATAAATATGTGCCATGAAATAAGTATTTTATTTTACTAATAAGTTCTGTACATTTTTACGGGAAACACGAACAACATAGGTGTATTAATATTATTATTCTGCAAACGAAATTTGTTAAAAAAAACTGCGAGCAAAGAATTACTCTTTAAATGTTATTAAAATGTCAAACACAAGTCTGCTTATAATAAAAATCTGTAATTGAGTGGCTTACCATTTCTTACCCGAAAGATGAATTTAAACTACTCCTTTGAACACATATTCTCTTTTTTAAATTCGAGTATTCTGTTTCACGGTTATTCAAATATTCGCACCAACATATTCAGGTCAATGTCAACAGTAAACCCAAAAAATAAACAAGATGTTACCAGCATAACTGATAGGCCTACTTTCCTCTAAGTGGGAGCAAATTAACAATGACGGTTATGTTTGTTTACGTGCATCTAGGGATATTGAGTAATAATATTATTTACGACATATGATAAACGAAATTTTAGAATATAAGTCAGTTTACTAAGCAATATACATACTTAGATTATTACAAAAAAAAAATTGATATGCATTTCTATAATAAATATGAAAAATTGGCTCAGATTTCAAAATATTACCAATGAGTGACAAACTAGAATATGCGTGTCGAGATTAAAGAACTTAGGAAAAATATTTCCCCAAATATTTTATATTACGAAAAAATATGACATGGTCATCCTTATAAAAACATGCTCAATGATAAACGAAATACAGAAAAGACTTGTCAATAAGAGCTACATACTTATATAAAATACAAAATTCACAACACACCTTTATATTGAGAGCCCACATGAAATACAGATTACTAAATATAAATTGTAAAGAGTAGTATTTACACCAATAACAACATATTATTATATCAATACAATTGGGGAACAAACATTATACACTACGTAACAGCAACTATAAATCATTGGGTACAGCTGTGTAGGCAATGTATAATATGTGTAACAGATTTGATTAAATAAAAAAAAATCAACACATGGCATTTTATACAAAAAATATAAAAATGGCTACCTATGTTATACTATGACAAAAATATAACGATGCCCGCTGTTTTAAAAATATGAACACATGATGAGCAATATACACTAAAGTAATGTCAGCATTGTATGTAGTATGTGTGTACCAAGTTAGATGAGATTGCGAAATATATTTCCTAAGATTTGTAATACTATGCTAAAAAAATCATCGCCATTTCGAAAATATTGAATAAGCATCACCATTACAAACAGAAGGAGCACTACTAAAGTAAAACATTTATGTTACAAATTGTATATGGTATTTAATATAAAAATTCTTAAAGTTTGATAAACCAAGATTTTAATTTTTGTAATAGCAAAATATTTTCATGAAGTAATAAACATACTGCTATTATAGAAAACCGTAAATAACATTTACCACATAAAGTCAGTCGAAGGAAAGTACTTTTAAAGAACACCGTACATTCCAGAATTAAAATCGCACCTTAGCTCTGTCATTGAAAATCTAATTTTTAAACATTAACTATTTCTTAGACAGTTGTACGTAGAGAGTGTAAATTGCAAAAAAATATTAAACTAGTAAAATACAATTTTTGTCTGAGAAACAAATAAATACTATCATTCAAAAGAATTGCATATCTCTTTACGTGTAAACAATAAGGTTCAAGTTAAGTGTACACTGTAATCGCAAGTACATGTTTATTGAGTTCAACTGATTTGCCAATCATAATACTAGCCACGATAATAAAGAGCCATCGAAAAAAAATTACAATATCGAGTAAGAGAATTTTATATCAATAATTATATACAATAGCTGCTGCAGTCATTTAATCAAGTCTGTATATGTCTGATAACTAATCAACATATCCAGACTGCCCACTTTTTCACGATTAGGTTACCTCTAACGTATGCGCGTACCTCTGCAAAAGTCAGTTACCCCCCTCCCCCAGCAAAGACCTAAGATAAATAAAGGCTATATGGTGATGTGTTTGAACTGCAAATCCCTTCTGTCCCTCCCCCCGCCCTTACCACAATTTCCACGGTACTTCTTCAGTCACGAAAACAATGTTTCTATCGGCACCTTTAAGAACATAAAACATTTCTACTGTAAAGTTTAAAAGAATGTTTAAAATCATCTTATAAGTCAATAAAATTGCGAAATATATGCTGATTTATTTTAGTCATAAACTTAGAGAAACATTATTATATCATACTAATAAATTCGTTTAAGTACGATCTATTAGAAAATTAAATAAAAATGTTTCACTCCGAATGCCCTTAATGCATTCAACATTAACTGCGATCAAAGTAGGATTTTTTTTTTGTCTCCAACACTGCAATATGCAAAAGGATTCCTTCATAATAATAAATTTATCATATTAAAATTTGGTATTTGATGGAACTGAAACCGTCAAACAACTCACGGAACGCAGACGTCAGTGCTTTCCGAATGTTGCTGTCCTAAAAGACAAACAGAGGATACGGATTCAAATAATGCTGAAAACTTAAAATATGTTGAATTTTTAGTGAAATCCTGTCCGTGTTTACAGGAATGGGTACATCATGAATTATGAGTTGAAATCTTCTAACACTCAGAGGCAAGGACCCACATTTCCATTTAAACACCACACTACCAAAGTAGCTGCCAATAAATAATCTTTGAGATGCTTGGAAAACCAATTTCATCAGCTTTATGGCTATTAATATTTTCATCTCCTACTATCCCTTTGCTGATGGTCATTATATTCTTACATACTTACTAACAAGGAAAGGAAAATGTGATAAAAACCTGTCGTACAAGTTTTTTTCATCTGGATAGTCTGTTTGTGTTCTTGTGTTTTATGTTTCACATTGTTATGAGCCATGCCGTTTCCTTGGGTCAAGATATAATATATATAAACCACGGGGGCTGCGAGAAAGTATCGGTTGTCGTCGAGGGCCATCAAGGTGACGCGGCGTATAAAACTACTGGCGAGGAGCACCAGTGTTCAAGGAGCCAGTGAGGGCGCTGGCCTTGCTGTCGTGGACGTAACAAGCTACCTGCGGTAAGTAAATCATACTTTTTTCGGGATTTATCTCTACTCTGCCCGATAGTAAAACACTTGTATTTTATGTCGGGTGAGGTGTTAGGGATTGCATCAGCAGGTCTGGCTGGGAAAATGTCTTGTTGTAGCTCTGTGTAGTTAAAATATTGTAATAAATTTTGCGATGATCTCCAGTGGTTGCAATAAAAATTTCCCGGCCGTTGTCTAAGGAGATTGCGTACCATCATTGTGTTGCAGTCCTATATTATATTTGTGACTTTGACACAGCGTTAGATCATATAGTAGTATAAAGTCTCAACACTGGTGGAGGCACCGGATATCATCTCAACATGCTGCTCAGTAGTTGCAAATAAAGTACCACAAAACTGCTCGATTTGGACTATAATTTTAATGTCAGTAGACACTGTAACAATCCATGTTGCCAGTAACTATCTGAATGTATGTCATGACATTAGTTTAATTCATCGAGCTCATCAGGGCCTGTTCAGTCGTCACGTCAGCCCAAATGTTGGCCTACAATATTGTTTTGATCTTAAAATAATAAACCATCCATTGAACGGTATATCAGTTGCGTGCAAGATAGTTTAAGCATTCTGATCGTGTTTCAATACATATAAATTTGAAGAGCAAACTATACTGACAGGCAGGCTGGAGGAATTATTTTGGGACATTAATTATACATAAATGTACGAACTTGTTTGTAGTATAAGTCAATCATGTAAATATTAGTGCATTTTTACTTATAAGAATATGAACCAAAACGTATTATGTTTAATCATTAAACTTGCTTATGCCTGAAAATGGAAAACCCTACTATGTGCAGAGTTCTACTGCCTTAAAAAAGTTCTTCGACTTCCTGAAACAGAATATGATGCTTTACCAGTATGATCGTGATGAATTCTTGAATTATGAACTTTTATTCTGTAGATAATGTGGCGTTACTGTAATCACTTAATGGAATAGTTTCCAATTATTACTTTTCAATTGACTCAGAACTAACGGCTCTGAATTTAATGAATAAGTAATGGTTTTAAATGAAAGATTACATTCTGAGATATATGAGAAAAATTAGCGGCAGTCGAAAATGTTTATGTATTTTTCCATACAAAGCGGCTGAGAACCTTTTAGAATAGCGACGACATAATAAGCGATTTAAGCAGTTTCTTCTTTACAACATTTAATGTAACATAACTTACTTTTTTAAACTTGTTTTTCTACTTTACGGTACTCTTTTTTTTAAATAAATACAGAACTAAATTGGACTTCTAAAATAATTGAATTGCTGTCGTATTCACCAATATACAAACATAATGCCGCTTTATTTGGGGGAGGAGGGGGAGTTTGAACAACCAAATTTTGTATCCTACTTCGCCATATAAATTAATTTCAAATTAAAAGCAAACGCTTCGGCGTATGCGTGTGATCTTACATGGTGCTAGGGTTATTTTTATTTGAACTGAAATCCGCCCTGCTCTCAGTTGGAGTACGGGGTCGAGCACAAAGAAAGTTTTTAATTAAAATTTCCTTTCATTGCTGCCAATAGCCTACGGCTCTATGAAATAAAAGTCACTGGGCGACATTTTGTCTCTTTTATATACGGCGACCAAATAAAACTTCACAATGCCAGAGCCGAATCTGTTTTTCAATTGTCATTTCTGCTTCCTGTGTAATTTATTACTTAGATAGATTTAAACTAGAATACTAAACCATATTACAATTATTTTAAACTTTTAAAAGTGACATTCCGAATTACGTTGGCGACCATACGTGTTACCGGAAACTGAAGGCATGTGTTTATTTTCTACAGATCTTATTCTCTCTGTCTCACTATACAGCTTACAAGCTGCCAAAAGTCTGTTTACAATTTTGAACATTTGTAATTATTCTAGTATAAAGTAAAAGAAGCCAGTATCTAAGAATTTTAATCTAATATATGAAACAAAGCACATTTGAAATATTACTAAAATATACTTTAATTGTTGCTTAAGGTAGACCTAATTATAGAAGCAATTTCCATGCGGTTTCATTTGCATTATTTCTGTTACCGTCGTTTCATGAAATGTAAAAGTGTTAATGTATGACGTTATATATTTATTTTCCGGGAAGAACTGTAGATTATAGTAATTCAACAACCACGATGTAAAATTTAGGCAATATTTCTCTAACGTTGGACTTAAATCATACTAAGATATTTCTGTTTCAGTACATTCACACAAATCAAAGCATTACTTCGCTCGCGTTCAACACTTGCTGGATTGTTTGCCAATAACAAAATATGAAATGAAAAATTTGGCTCGTACGATTGTATGATATGTTACATTTTATTGTGCTGTGATACGCATGCTACAGTTCACGTCACCTTAAACCTTACATATCTCAATAGTGTTATTTCGAATTTCAAACGAAACTATATTTTATTCCTTAACTCATTAAATCGTGTAAGTGGACATATTGTCATATTGTCTGGTCTCAAATTACAGCAATTCATGCCTTCAGTATGACCGGTAGCTCTGGTTCGCAATATGTGCTTAACAATGACAATATGATATTTATAAATAAACTTTAAAACTATAAGTTTTGTATTTTGTTACTCTTTGTATACCATTAATTGTCCCAATACTATAGCCTAAAAAAGTTAGAAAAAGAAACTTTTTATATTATCAGTAACGGATATTTTCATTTGGTAAAAAACAGGTGTTACATTTGTGTGATGTTTGTATGATTTGTGACTGTATTATGGTTTCACTGGCTCAATTCTTCTAATCAAAAGTTTCATTTAAATTTGCACTGTTAATTTAGACTTTTCCACTTATATTAACTAAGTATAAAAAATTTCATATTAATTTTTCAGTTAGTTGCATCACCATAAGTTATGTTTGCAATAATATTGTAACGTTCTTATATGGTAATTACATTTGAATTGTTTGTGTTATAAAATTTACATGTATAAAGCTTATATTATAAATGTATGATAACACTATTATGATTGTATTTTTAAACGTTATTAAGGGCTTAGAAAAGGGTTTACACTTAATACATAAAGTGAAGAACAAATTCCTTATACATTTAGTAAGGGCACTAAAAAGAACTTTACTATCGTGTTATACGTCGTGTACATTAACATCTACAGTTTTAAACATGTGTCTATAATAATTATTGTTAGGATGATGCACTTAAAAGTATGTTTTGTTAAATGTATATGAACCAATATATGTATGTATTACTGGCGAACATAAATTTACGTCCGGCTTCCACACTGTTGACAAGTGAAATTCATAATTTAATTTATATATATATTAATTAGCGGAAACAGAATATTACATATTTTTTTACAAATATCTGGGCACTCTGACGCTCTGTAATCGGTAATTGAACATTAATGTTTGTGAACCTTCTTGCAGCTACGAAAGGCAGGTACAACAAAAGTTCATTATAATAATACTATTAAAAATATCAATAATATATATATATACAACAAGTCTGATAATATGAACAATGGTTTACATGGAAAGCAGCAGCAAAATAAAGGCTTGCTCTGTTTAAATTTTGCAAGTTAAAAAGGTTTTACAAAACAAATGGCGTGAATTTAATATTTCTGATAAACATTCAATGAACATATGCGATTATTAAATGTTTTCTGTGAACCATCCAGTTATGTAACTTACATTAACAGTACAGTGTAGTGCTCCTATTCACATTAACAGTTAAAATAAGATTACAATGAACACAATAAAGATAAATATAGTGACTCTCATAAAAATCTTTACGTCAATATAGTCTCTATCAGTACAAATGCGTCCGAAGCAAAAATATTATAAATTCGTGTGCAGCATGACCATGACATAAATTTTCCACCGGCCCGAATGCTCCAATCTTAATGAAGCTAACTCATGAATATTAATTATCTACACGTCCACGAGATCCAATCTGACAATCTCCCGTCCCAACCAGGAAAATTCCAAAACATTGCAAACAAATAACTGACACCGAAATACAAATAGCTTTAAGACCTTGTGTCATCACTGTGCCTGATATCGAGAAACACATTACAAAGTAAAACATCAAACAATTTAATGAGCTAATCTATTCTTAACACGATTTACACTCAAAAGGAATTTATGTTAAACGGCATCCGAAAAAGGTAATTTAGGAACAAATTATTAGAATTGAGAAACTACACTTTGCACACATGACGAGAGAACAAGTCGCCAACTTACAAACTATGTCACTGGAGCAGAGGACTTACATGTTGGCTGAACCCAAGACGAAGAAGTTAAGTTACAAACTGCCACAAGTACACGAGCTAAACCTGGCCAGGGCTTAACAAACTGCGCATACGCAAGGAAGAGGAGAGGAGGGAAACAGGAGAACATATGTCTAATAGAGAAAGCAAAGAGGTCACGAACAAAGTAAAAAACATTGTAGTGTCAGTAATAGTTCAATAAATGTCGCCGTGCACCGCCGTCGTCACAGTGAGCGTTGGACTGTGCAATCTCCTCCTGGTAAGTCTCTCATGTCGAATGAAAGTGTCTAAACAAGCATGCAACTACAAATAAACATAGTTACATAAGCACACATGAAAGACTGAGGTAAGCAGCGAAGGAACCAGTCTTGAAGTAATAGTTAATAGCAACAGGAGGAGTAGGAAGCACAGAGTCCAAGCATCTCCACGGATGCATATAATCTGGGCAGTGATGAGAATGAGACAGGTACAGCTTCCCTGAAGGCCCAAAAGAAGAGGGCAACCAGCCGCACAGTGAAGGGCAAGGGTTTGCAGCAACAAGGGGCAGTTCGCAGTCACATGATATCTCTGGGACAGGGCCTCGGACGAGTGAAACTCAGTAACCTCTTAACTTCTCAGCAACTCAGGATATCACAGAATTTCTTCGCAGGTCTCGCAACATCTTGAAGTGACTCGGAACGCGGTGAAGCATGAAACGGAAATAAGAAGGCAGCAGAAGAAAAGACCAGGAGCGAGCATGGAAAAGAATTAACAAGAGAAAACTACAGAAGCAAAGAAGTAAGGGAAACAAGGTAAAGGTACAAAGTGATAAAGGCCAAACACTTCTGGGCCCTAAGTACGAACTCGTTCGGGCCGCTGTGATATGTACCGAGTGCTGAGGAAACACGTACCGCTAATAGGGAGTACGGGCTCTTTTGTGGAGCGTGTTTCGTTACGCTTCTGTAGAGCCGCAGGGTTTACGAATCTGTATGACGTCAATATTTAAGGAAGCTAACTTACACAATAGTTGTTCTAGTATTTAGCTAATGGGTGTTGAAAATGGTATTTCTAATAATGTTTACTGTCTCTTTGCTACCATTATTTTAATCTTGGAGATTTCCGTGGGAATAAAATACATAATTATTTTATATATCATACACTGACAAATTATTAAAAAACTGTTGTAGTGTTGGCCATAGAAACAAATACTCCTCATAATGATTCCTGTCTCATTACTACGATTACTGAGCTCGTGAAGAATTTTTTTAAGGTGCATTATTTTACACGTCCACAGAGTTTTGGAAAAACGAAATGTAGTTTTTGCGATGAAAAACAATAGCAGTTAGGGTTTTGTTCCAACAAAAATATTTTATCGTTTTATTTATTAAAGGCTGTAGGGTAAACTATACTGGCATTATAAAATACTAGATACAAATTAAAATATAGCCATATAATTACCTTTACGTTTGTAATATTGAGATACCCTTTCAAGTACGCCTTTATTTTAACGTCTGAAATATTTATCTAGTACACCCTGCACCATTTGTTGAATAAAAAAGCAACAACAAGCTACGAAGTCAGCCTTTAGTGCCATTCGATACGTGAATGCATCGATTTCAATTTCTGCTAGCATCCATAACCTAAACAGATAATTAAGTGCACAGATGCATGCTTGGGGATAATTTAAAGCGCGGAGCTATGCTCTCAGTAATATTTTTGTACTTGTTTTGACTTAACCAACATAACCGTTACACAACAATAAAATCATATAGTTATTTAAGTAATTATTTGCTGCCATCTTGTTTTGTGTCACCGGCCATTTTCGTCGTGGAGGATACAGCGATGTAGAAGTGGTGTCCACCGTAGGCGACGAGCATACGTACTCAAGATTCGTGTTCATTACCTCTGCAACGTGATCGAACTCCGATAATTGCAGTTCGGTAACGAAATAACAAGCTTACGTTCTCAGTCCAGTTCCGAATGCGGTGAACACGGAGAACATAATATATTCTCAACGAAACGAAACTTGCGATGTGTAGTGTTGGTACTCTGGCTGCAGAAATAATAAACTGATGGATACAAAAATACAAAACTATGTAAACATTTGTTATACCTAATAATATAATATAGCAAACAATTTAAACACTGCAAAATATATATCTCAGGTACTCATAAACACTAACGATCTAGACCCAAATTGCTTTAAATGGCTAACAAGAGGCTTCCGCGTTCCCCGAGGAGAATTCGTAGCCCCTGAAACTTCAATAAATAAGGTCCATTAAACTTGATCAAAATTTTCCCGCTCAGCATTACGCTGTCATCAGAGAGCGTAAAATACTAATTTAAGACTAGGTCACCTACAGAAGAGGACAGGTCTATCCTAGACCTATCCAAATATTCCGCGATCTCCCTTTTCGCCGCAGCGAGAAGTCGCGCCATCTCGTTGTACGTCCTGTCACAGTTAATATAATTCAACGGGGATGAAGTATATGGAAGACCCCAAATATTAAGTAAAGGATGGGAAGGGTTACAGGTGTGAACCCCAGTGGCACCGTGCAAAGTACAACTGAACCCTAAATTAATAAACTAATAAGTTCCAAATCCTTGTCCCACAAGGTTTGGTACAAAGTTGCAAAATATAATGAGACAGGCCTTCAAAATGTTGTTGAAGCGCTCGAACTTATTCCCACGAGGATAATATGGGCTCGAAGTTAAATACTTCATTGCCCACTGAGAGCACATGTTCTTTAATGCTCCAGAAACAATGTAACTATCATTTTCGGTGACAATATGCTCTGGGACACCAAACATATCTACGTGTGGGAAGTCAACGCCTTACCTATACAACGTGTATCTAAAACGCACCGACAAACTTATACACGTTATTCTTGGGGGGGAAGTATAAAGTTTGATACAGGGAACCCATGGTAAAGGTCAAATAGGGAGGACTGTAGACGCTTCCAAAGTTTGAGAAAAAATTACAATTATTGTGATATTTTGAAAACGGCTTGCTTGATTGAAACATATTTCTTGTTACCAATACGTGTCACCGAAATCAATAACAACGTGAGGGATATGTACATATAACACACCTCAATCATATTTAAATAGCGTGGCACCACCTTTATTTTGAAGGAAAAAACGTACGTGACAGTAAAAATTTGCTATTTGTGACCAAAAATAATAAAACTGCGGAACAGTTAGAAATAGGAATAATTCTTGCAAAAACTGTCTAGATATATTACGCATCCACCTGCATTATACATTTCTCAGAAAAATTAGGTAAATGCAAGACCCGTTTTAAAGCTACAAATGTTTTTTCTGCTCATCACCCCAAATAAAATCAACGATCTATTTCTTCAAATAATTTTTAGGAGAATCCAATTAATAAATGTGGGGAATAAATCTTGAGTAATATCCTAGCAAATCCAAGAACTTGTGAAGAAAATTAACATTACGTAGACGAGGAAAGTTCAGAACTGCGACCACATGATCTGGGTCCATTTATAATTTACCCTCGGAAATAACGTACGCTAGACACATCATCTGAGACTAAGCCACCGCTCTCTTAGCCGGATGAACAGTGAGACCTGCCTCTCGCACATATGTCAACACTTGCTCCACATGTTCTATATGAACCTCGAACGTCTGACTATACGTTGGAGGGTCTGCTGACACAGTGCATCAAGTTCATTTTTTTCTTCCTGAATTGGGAAGCTGTTTTCTTTTATCCAAAATTAGACGTATACATAACTACATAAACACGATAAAAGAATGTAATAAGAACAACTTTATTTACATCAATACTGAATTTTGTGGTTAGTGTCTTAATGTTAAACTTATCTTACCAAGCATTTAACAAAAAAAGGACTTGGTTCAATATGGCGTGAGACCCTCCAACTTTTACATCATCGACGTAATTAAAAACAGAATCATATTTATAGTCTGAAAGCACGTGATCGAGTACTCTACTGAGAGCCTGACTACCAAAGCTTGCTCCTATAGGGATGTGTGTGAACGCGTACTTGTTCAACGGTGTACTAAATGCCGTGTATTAACGACAGGCGGGATCCAACAATCACTGATGAAAACTGTTATTCTGGTCCAGAACTGAATAATATCTAGCCTTCCCAAGGTGTTGCAATGCATCCTTGACATTGGGCAAAGGAAAGGGTTCCTTCGGTATTTTGTAATAAATACTGATGTGATTTCCCATAAGATGGTACCCACCATATATATATATATATATATATATATATATATATATATATATATATATATATATATATATACTAAAATTCCAGGCATTCAATACTCAGCATTTAAAAAAATTCTCGAATATTTAACATTTTAAATTTAAAATGTCTGCATTATTTAAATACAAAAAAATATAACTTTTTGGAACTTCTACATGGGAACTTGTAACTTGCATCATCGTTATTCACCGAGTTTTTTTGTTGGTGAGTGGGATATTTTTCGTCCTCAAAACCGTGACATGTAAATTTTACGTTGACAAGCCATAATGCAGAAACTACTATATATAAATAAAATATATTCGTAATAACAATATTTAGACACAGTATATGTCTTAAACAAAATTATATTTGATACAAATATTAAGATAAAAACATACAAATGAAAGCTGGTGTCAACCGTACTTGTAAGATCGTGACGTAGGATATTGCTACCAGCTAGAGTGAATATATCTAACAATAATTCAGGGTGTCTTCAACAACCAGCTTCCTCGGAGAACGAATTGTTTTGAAAAATGGCCGGGAAGACCGAGTGAGTGTAAGATTTTGGTCAGCGCTCAACATCGAGGTCTTTGGCACTGGTGACGTGTGACATAAGGTGAGTATGGAGCATCACCAGAATGAAGGAGCGGGGGAAACGGGAGATCCCCGACCAATGGCACACATGTGAAAATCCAGGGATCGACCAGGCCGGGAATCGAACCCGGATCGCCTTGGTGGAGGCTAGAACTCTGACCGCTCGACCACTGCGACCGCCCTGGGAAGACTGAAATACCTTATTTTATATGACCGGTACGATAAATAAGTGACACGTTTCTTAATTTAATAGTTCTGTGTATAAGTACTGGTTTATACTCCTGACGTGCATGGCAAATCTACTACAGTAAAATTGCTGCTATATTTACATCGAGAAGTACACTCGTACAGTGATGATGTAACTTTTAATCGTAATTCTAAAAAAAGTACAAATAAGATTTGTTATTATTGATAGCAATATTTATATAGTAAATATTTCAATGTAAGCTATGAATACTAATAAAAATAATTTATAAGAATGTATAAAAGATTGTATAACAGTATAACCAAACCTATTAAACATATTGCTATGTAAGACGTTACAAAGTAACTGTGTGTATCGCTGTGGCTCTCTAAATAAGGTAAGAGACGTGGATGTTGACAGAGGTCGAGGTACAGCTGTGTGGAACTACTGGGAGATGCAGCATATGAGCGGTAATTGCTTCACGCAGCTTGGCTTGTCAAGTGATGAGCAGAGGAGGAGGGGAGGCGCCTGTATCTGGCATGTACGACATAACTGCACACTAATGCCACTGACACACTATACACTCAGCCTTGGCAAGTCTAGGCGCTTGGTAGTATGTGTCGTGCAACCTTCATGTTCTCGTGTCTTTGCTACCGGCCATACATTACTCGTTTATTTGATCTGACATAGTATGTTATGCGTAATTTTGTAATTAAACTACAGAGTGGCATAAGTTACGTTTCGTTTTCTTTGAATAAAACTGTCAAGTATTGTAACAATTGAAATCTTTTTAAACATAAATCTTAAAAAAATACGAAACTGGTATGCGATTGTGATCCATCGCTTGAGAAGGAAAGTAAGTATCGAAAGGGACTGTATTTTATGATCTTTCACATCTGGAAATATTTCTACATTTTTTTCTTATTACAATATAAACATTGTACATAGTTTCTTAAAATAATGGACTCGATTCGAGTCTAATCTTGCTAGTAAGTAATTGTGAAGTGTTTTATATAATCTTAGCCTCTGCAGCCTAACACAAATGGTTATGATTATTTCGGACATTTTCTGTTATATATATATATATATATATATATATATATATATATATATATATATATATATATATATATATATATATATATATACACGTACACTATCATTTGCATTAACAGGTAACCTCTCGGAAGTCAACAAGCGTTAATAAGCAATGACGTAAATACATACACATGAGTAGATAGATTTAGTTCCTTCTGGGACATGGATTCGGTGTGTGGTGCCCGCCCAAGTGTGGTGCCCCCCGCCATGTTGTGACGTCACGTCCCCGGCCGCCATGTTGGATGACCGTGACCTTTAACCTTGACCCTGACCTTGACCATGAGTGTCAAATTACCAAAATTTTCCAAAATTTCGAAAATTTCAAAAAAATTTTAAAAATTCAAAATTTTCCAAAAAATTTCAAAATTTCAAAAAATTTCGAATAAAATATTACCACCATCTTGATTCCGGACGCCATCTTGTTTCCGGCCGCCATCTTGGTGTTTCTTCCAAAAAAATTTCGATTTCGCATTCCATAA
>PNEQ01056288.1:0-17595 GCA_003012365.1 Medauroidea extradentata
CGTGTAATCCATCCTGGTTAACCTCTCCAATCCAATCACATCAATGTGACTACATCTGCCAGACCTCACATGGCTCCTCATTGTAGCATTAATTTGCTGCACTTTCTTGCTGAGGAAAGGTTTGTCGTGCCGCTGGAAGGTTTCACAGATAGACACACTGGTGTGACTGGTGGCCTTGGCAATGTCACTGATGTCGTCTGCAACTGAATAGTTTACATCTCTGTCAAGGCTGTTACCCATGCCCCCAATAACTACAACATGATCTGACTTTAAGAATCCCTCTGTTAATTTACTCACATCTTCTGTGACACTGTCTAGACCAGCATTTGGTTTACAAAATGTTACAACATCATAGTCCTCACCCAGTTTTTTCCTCATGCACTCCCCAAGGCCTCTAGCATGGCTGCTTCCCAGAATCAGTACCTTGGTCTTCCTGTTTCTGGTCTTCTTCACACGTTTGGGTGGAGAATCTGGGATGTTCTTGGGCTGTTCTTCATCCTCCTCCAAGTCCTCCAAGTCGCTTTACTTGCATTCGCAATTTGAAATTCGTACTATTTGGCGACTGTTTATACTGCTCTTCATATCCTCATTCTATGGACTATTTGAACTTGAAATGACTGTTTGGTTAAAAATGCACCATTGCTCCGTCTTTTTACGGTCGTTTTGTACGTTACAGAATATTACAATGCCCAATAAGTTCAGACTACGCATTTTATTAAATTTGTTGTACATGTAATACTAATTAATACTGAAATAGGCACAAGATAGCTCGTGTGTATTATAGTGAATAATATTTATTCAGTTGAAGCGTATTTACTAGAAGCAAAACGTTGTAACTGCCATTTGAAATGGCGTGCTGCTGCGTGTACCGAACTGTACCTCCAATTCCTCAAAACCTGAACAAAATGTCATATTTCATTGTTTCCCAAAATGCCAAGAATTAAAAAATAGGTACAGTATACTTACTAGATACACCCTTACAGCACACTTGGTAGCAGCGACGTCACAGGTACGTCCTGGCGGCGACGTTGCAGAGATGTCACGGCGAAGACGTCACATTTGGGACGTCAAAAAAAGCAGACATTTGGATGTCTGTGCGACGGTAAGGTTATTTTTTCGACGTTTCTGCGACGTTATTAATATCCCGTTGTGACGTCAGTGTGACATAATGGTGCTGTTAGGGTATAAACAGGCAAAAGTAAGAGTAACGTAAACATAATGTTATTTTTCTCTTTTAAGCACCTCATATTTGGAGTGAATAAAGTAATATTAGGCGTATTTTAACAGTTGAATTGGTCACAAGCTGTTAGCAAGCGTTTGCCAAATCTGTTTGCTTTTACAAGAAATCGCTAAAATGCAATATTCAGTGAACATAAATGGCTACCACCATGGAGTTACGAAATTGTGTACTTCCTATTGTCTTATCAGGAATAGAATTGGACTGTATAAAGGAAAATACTTCTTCACGAATACGTTTATTGGAAAATAGACTACTATCAATATTTTTTAAACATGTACAACATAATAAAATGTGGAAATAAATTTAATTATGAACCAGTATATGATGAAAAATTAATATTGCATCACTTTATTTTAAAATAACTTAAGTTTCGTCCATGTTTCACATAAATACAGTTTGTTTTGGTTTCAGATTTGTTCGAAACAAAACAGGAAATGAAAGTAACGGTAAACATCCTGTGAACAAACCCTGTAACCGTCCTCATGCCTAGGTTGCCAGAAACGTGCAAACACCCTCAGCCTGGTTGCAGCTTGTTTGCAAACACCCTTGTAAACAGGAGCGCTAAAATGCTCTGTTCACAGGTACCGCTACCAATTCAACCGCTAAAATTCGCCTATTACTGTTAACAACAAACACGCATTCGGGTAACTTCGGTTCGGCTATCATCGGGAAAGAACATTATAAGCGAGCCCTAGCGACACTCTTGGAACTACATCGAAGGGTACGCCTCTAGATTCTCGTTGTCTCGGCCTTTAGTTAATAGCGTAGGCAACGGTGCTGGCCAAGGTTCAGCTAATAATCTATGAGTTTTTCTCTCATTAAGCTTAGTTCACAATTAAAAACCTAAAATTATGACGTGTAGACAAGAGTTGAATCCTGGAAAAAGTTATTTACAGTCAACTACTCAACTATCTGCTAACTAACAGGATCCTGTCACACAATCAATTTGGCTTTCAACCAAAAAAATCTACTGAACAAGCTCTGTACCATTTTGTAAATACCTACTACATGGAGTGAGCTAGACAACAAAAAATTGGTCGCAGGAATTATCTTATATCTGTCTAAGGCTTTTGATTGTGTGGACCATGATCTCTTACTACAAAAAATGGACAAATACGGTATCAAAGGCACTGCCATTAAGATGTTTAGATCCTATCTCACAAACAGAACTCAACAGGTTTGTCTTCAACAATTTAATGATAGTAACCATTTAATAGAGTACAAATCTCACACACATTTTGTTAAAACAGGTGTACCACAAGGCTCTATCTTGGGACCAATATTGTTCTTAATATTTATAAATGATTTCCCATCCCACATAAAATCAGGTTCAACGATAATGCTTGCAGATGATACCTCAGTCTTACTATGAAACAGCTGCATAAATGAACTTCAAGAAAACATAAATCGCACACTCAGGGAGATGAAGTCATGGTTCAGACTCAATAAACTAACATTAAATGTAAGTAAATCCTCCCAAATTATTTTCAACTTAAAGTGCAACCGAACCAATGGAGCAGTAATTGAACCTGTCACCACAGTTAGCAACAATATTGAACTGCCTTTAGTCAGCAACACAAAACTTTTAGGGCTAATTGTTGATTGTAACTTGAATTGGTAATGTCATACCCTAGCTCTGTCGAAAAAACTAAGTTCACTATGTTTTGCCTTGTACTCGGTAAAAAAAAAAAAAAAAACATTCTCTACTGAAACTGTTCTTACTCTTTACTTTGCAAATGTGAATTATATTCTAACCTATGGCATAATTTTTTGGGGTGTGTCAGAGAACTGGATAAATGTATTCAAAATGCAAAAGAAAATTATATGCATAATAGCTAACATAAAAGTAGGTATTCTCTTCATGTAAAACACATTTTCAAAACCTAAGAATTCTTACCTTGCCTAGTTTATACATATATCACTCAATTATATTCGGTCTAAAAAACTTATCCTTCATTACCAACCAAGATATACACTCTCATAATACTCGACAAAAAACAGCTATACACTCAGTTTCCCCCAGAACTAAAAAAAATATGAGACATGCCCATATGATATGGCAAGTAAACTAATTAATAATCTACCAGTACACTTAAAAACCATACAGGAAAAGGAAAATTTGTTAAACTTCAAAAAGAAATTGAAAAATTTCCTCATTAATAAGGCATATTACAGATTGGATGAATTCTTTGCACCATAATATACCTTCTGGCATTACCTGATTGCAGGTCTACCTATCCTGATTTGTGGATGTACATTTTCCTGGAGTTTGTATAATGGACTTAAGATTGTGAACCATAATTACTTTTTCATATGTTTTTGTTATATTAACTTGCTTAGTTACTAGCAAATTGTATTATGTACAAGGTGTTTTATATATATATATATATATATATATATATATATATATATATATATATATATATATATATATATATATATATATATTACGTCCTCTAGGTTTCAATCTATTGCTGTTTCTCAGCATTGTACATACTTCATTTCACTTGTAAACAACTTCATGTTTGTGTGTTATTGTAAACAAATTATGTACTCTGTCAATTTGACAACTCCTTGCACATCTGTTGTGTGATTTAGGAGGCTTGAAATAAAATAAATAAAATAAGAATAGGAAGTGTGTTTCTCAATATACCGATTCGCAACAGAACTTAACAGACTGTGTGACGTCGTGTGGCGATTGGGCCATGACTTAAGTGGTATCAAGTCCCGCCATCTTGTAGCAGGTTTCCAATACTAGAACATCTGATGTGTGTTTAGAGAATCATTCTCTTCATAGCTTAAATAGTTCCGCAGATTCACAAAGGAGAGCAGCACACTCGCATACTTGATCACGTGGTGTTAACCAACTCCTCACATCCCTCCCCGCATCTTTTCCCTTGTTACTCTTTCCTGGCTCACACCCTCCACTGGGGCAGTAACCAGTCTATTTCCATCACACCATTCCTTTCGTAAGCTGTAACATTGTTTCAAACTAGGCAGTTGAAGTACTGTGCGCGCACAAGCTCTGAGTCCCTGGCGTGTATGCATTGTCCCTCCTAAACGACATGTCCGCTACAGTAACACAGTGGCAAACATGTCCTAATGTACGACGTTACTGCGGTTAGTGTGTGTGTCGACATGATATCTGCCTCATTGTGTTATTTACATGTTTACGGACGAAAAACGCATACCCGCCAACGACTCAGAGCTGGAGTTGGAGTCCTAGTGGCACCAAGGTGTTACGAAGGGACGAAAATGTGCCAAACGATCCTAAATAATTAAACTGCTGAAGCATGTAAACAGAAGTAAGCAAACATTACAACTTCCAAGTGGATGACAGTAGTACATCAGTAATGGAAGCTATAGAAATAGTTAAGTTATTTTGTTAAATAAATTTTCTAGAGATGGTATTTCAAATTAACTTAACGTTCCTATTTTTTGTTACTATAGGATTAAACTCAGTGGTTACAGGAGCTTTTGTCATGCTCGAGTGGGAAACTTATATAAACTGGGATGCTGGCCAGCTTCTGTCATTGTGTCAAAGTTGTGTTTGTTTGTTTTAATGCATCCGTAAGATCTTTTTAATACACAATAGTACGAAGATATTGGACAAGTCATGAAGATTACATAATAAACAGAAAACTTATACATTTACAATAATTACACATGTTTATACGGACACTGCTATCTCATGTGGTAAATGAATTCATGTTGAATCTTCATCAGCTCCTTTTGTACATCAACTCTATAAATTCTTTGTTTTGGAAATCTGAAACAGAAAGCAGGCAAGAGACGCCATCTCTAATGACCTCGATGTCGATGAGACGTTAAGCCTTATATAATCTGGGTTCAGTCCCGGTGGGATTGCATGGAATTTTCGCTGCTGGGAATTCATAGATCCGTTTGAAGGGCACATTTATACTCATTGCCCCTTCCCAAGAATCAAAACTTGTTGAAATAATGCAAATTTTGAAACATCAGTCACATCTCATTAGATTTATGTGACTTCTGATTAATTGGTTTTCTCCTTCAGTACTGTATATGGCATGCAATTGTTAAGTCGTATAGAATTAAAAACTAACAATTTTTTTTTAGCTAAGGAAATAGAAGTACAGAACAACATGTGTACATATACATACATACATTCGTATACATCTAAAATGTTGATTTGGGGACTACTTACAATGCAGAGTGAATATTTCAAAGTCAATTTAAGGTAAAATGTTTCGAAAAGAACATTTTTATTAAATATTTTCATGCTGGTGACGATTGGCACAGTGGCCAGAGCTTTTGCCTCCCACCAAGATGATCCGCGTTCGACCCCCGGCAGGGTCAGTCCCCGATTTTTTTGCATGTATGAAATGTGGAAGGCGATTCCATTGGCCAGCAAGATTTTTCTTTTTGGGAATGCTCCCACTTCCCGGCGCTTCGCGTTTCGTCGTTTTTCAGTTGTGGGCTTCATTTCATGTCATCTATAAGGGTTCAGTACACAGACGGCTACGAGCCCCCAGTTTAGGTGTCAAGGGTGTGATGTTCTGCCATCGAATAAGGTTTCCATGCGATATTTTAGGAGAACTGAGCACGACTGTCTTGGAGTTTCAATGTTTTCCACGTAACCCTTTTTCGATAAGTCTAACTACCGGTACCCACTTTTGTGACATTTCGTGCCCTAAATATTATTATCCTACTCATTTTACAGTGTTAGATAGTAAATAACCTTAACATTGTGCGAAATTTGCTGGAATATATTAAATATTATGCTATTTATTATTTTCGAGCAAATATCAGACAATATTTACTATCTAACTGTACAATGCAAACATTATATAAAGTAATGTAAGAAAATGTAATATGCCTTTTTGAAAGCTTGAACAGGGAAAATGCTGTAAATCAAAACCTGTCGTGGGCCATCACCCTTGCATATTTATTTTGAATTGTTTATCAGTTAACTCTAATGAATAAATTCTAGCACTTTATCCAATTTTGTCGATGAGGTCGTAAAAAAGCATTTACATAAAAATGAAACATCGACTAGACGGGAGTGTGATGCGCAAAGACAATTTTTCACTTTGCAAAAACTAAATATGCCATGTTATTAAGCAATTCTTATTTTACAGCTAAAATATTCTTTTTAAGTTGGCTAGATTGTTGTTATGAGAAATGTACTAATTCCCGGGTTAACAATTAAATTATAAGTAAATTGAAAATAAACACAGTGTCTCTGTTTCATGATCATTGGTATTTACAAGTCAATTCTATGATGTTGGCCATTATATTCATGGAATATGGGCTCTTATAAGAAAGGATTTTTTTTTTTTTCGTCTTTTTAACATGACTATAAGTTAAGTTTGTTGACCTGAATTTATCCGTACCAGCATTGTTCTGTATTCGTAATGATAAATCACAAGTTCTACAGAAAATCAATGGATGGTAAGACTGTTGTAATTAACTTCGTAAATGATATTCAGTTTTTTTTAACTATTTGATGATATACTTGAGAGTGACTTAAAAGAATGCAAATATCTGAGTGTAGTCCGTTACACCATACGATTTTTTTTTTTGTGAAATTGTGTAGAGTAAGAAATAATTTTGTAACATTTATGCGAAACACTGCTTCTACATATTGTGGTATCAGTGTGTTGTAATTGGTTAGGCAGAAAACAGTATTATTACTGTTATACTAAATTCACATTTATTTTGCATTGGTGATTTGACCACAGATGTTTTGGAAACTTCACGGATGTCTTAACCCACAGTAAGTGAAGATATTGTGGCCGTAAATTTTTTAAATTATAATTTTATAATTTTTTTTCTTTGCATTTCAGGCAATACACAGCTCAGATATTTCCATTATATTTTAGTATGGAGTACTTTTGCATCACATTCCTATGTCGTTGAGTAGCACATTCGTGTCCTTGTTTCAACTACGCAGCCGGTATATTGTCACTCACCCCTTCTCCCTCTTCACGACATTTGGCCAGCAACAATTTTCGTATATTATATGTGTATCACTATCATACTTTCATTAATGAGTAAATTTTGAGTACAAAGCATGAAATCATAAAGTAATATGACATGTGTATATGTTTTAAATATAAATTAAATTTAATAGTTCAGTATTTCATACTACTACAATAAGTGTACGAAATAAGTAAATAGTGAGCGTAGATAATCAGTCGCACGAGGTGCCACAGTCAGTTACAGATTTTGTCGTTCGAGTACTATCTCTGTACGCACAGCCTAATTCGAGTGCTTATTAAGTGAGCTACGTTGAGCCCATCGCGCTATTTAGCTAGTGAATATTGTATTCACCAAGATATTATATTAGGGTAAAGAGCAACAAGAGATTTTAGGGTAGGTTTGCCCAGTTTGTAGAAGAACGAATTAGCATACTGGAAGGACAGTATACTTCATTTAACATTAGTTACTCTAAGTTCTGTGGTAAAGTATTTACTTTGCGAAATAATACACTGAGACATAAGAAGATTTATGACTTCAGTCCCTACCATAAAGAGCATCTGGTCTGTGTGCGGTGTGGTGTAACAATCACTCGCAAAGACAAAGTTGATTAAGCATTTGCATGCCTATAATGACGATATTAAGAGAGAAGTTACTAGCTGCTATAAATATCGCAAGAAGCAGTTCACCGAATTTTTGCAATGCTCGTCAATACGAGACAGATTGTGAGCATAATATGGGAAGAAATCTGCTGAAGTGCAACTACTGCAGTGCCTAGTTCGCTCGTCGTGACAATTTGCCTAGGCATACGAAGATCTATAGGGATAAAGTAACACGACCAGCTCAGAAAAAGCTACGTGAGCAATCACTGGAACCTGCTCGGTCATCCTGCTCCAGGATGCCATCAACCCGCCCTAAAATCATAGTAGGGTCTGGTATGGTAACGAAATTCGGGTCCGTCAATGGGGAAACTGTGTTCTGTGAGAATGTTAAGACTTATGTAGTGGATAATAATGACACCAATGTGAATACCTGACTTATATGTGCATATGGAAACATCATAGGATACAACAGTTAAAAAAATAAAGCTAATAACTGCAGAGCCCTTAAGTTCTTGCTGGAATGCACTTATGCTAAGCCAGGACCAATCGATGCCATCGGTGGAGGGTATGGGAACATGTATGGAGGCATGTTTGCAGGGTGTGGGGACATGTGTGGAGGGTGTGAAAACATGTGTAGGAATATGTTTGGAGTGTTTGTGTACATGTATGATGCATGCAGATACATGTGCGGAGCATATGAAACATATGCGGAGCATATGAAACATGTGCGGAGCATATGAAACATGTGCGGAGCATGCAATTTTTTGTGCGGAGCATAGAAATATGTGCGGAGCATATGAAACATGTGAGGTGCCAGCTGATTTATGTGAGGTGCTTCCTGAATTATGTGAGGTGCTAGCTGTTTTACGTGAGGTGCGGCTGATTTATGTGAGGTGCTTGCTGTTTTATGTTCAGTTCTTGTGATTTATGTGCGGTTCCTGCAGTTTCATGTGACGTATCTGTAGTACGATGAGTGAAGTGTATGGTGACATGTGTGGAGGGTGTGCTAATATGTGTGTGGGGTATGTGGAGAGTGCTTGGAGTCATGCACAACATTAGTGATATTTGTGTAGAGGGTGTAGTTTTGTATGGGGAATACACAGTCTTGTGTGGAGCCAGTGGTACTACCCATACAGCACGATAATGTCGCATAAACGTCGCAGCAACGTCGCACATCAAAAAGTGTAACGTCCCAGAAACATTGCAAAACGTCACAGTGACGTCCCAGCAACGTTGCAGGGACGTGTATTTGTCCGCTTTTTGTGACGTTGCATGACAACCTCGCTGCGACGTCGCAAAGCAACTTTGCTGCGACGTCGCACTGCAACCTCGCTGTGACGTCGCACTGCAACCTCGCTGCAACGTTGCTGGGATGTCACTGCGACGTTTCTGGGACGTCACACTTTTTGGTGTGCGACGTTGCTGCGACGTTAATGGGACGTTACCATGCTGTAAGGGAATCATTTCAAAGAGCTTGGCATAAACATTTTACTTTAAAAATACCTAATTGTAACAGACACTTTGTGTAAGTAATCACTGAGGGAATTAATTATGTTGTACTGCATTGTGATATGTTTAATATACCTTTGAACATGACACGAATGTAGACCTTAGACATAACCTCAAAGTGATTCACAGGTGCACATCTTTGTTATCATTAATTTTGAACATATTTTGATATAGTCCACAAAATTCTCTTCATCTACGGGCTGGAATACAAGAAAGAAAATTGAATTAATGTGCCTAACTGAAATTATAACCTATGAATATATGTACTTCACAAATATATAAAACAATAGACAAATTAATTCATGTCATGAAGATTTTATATTTTAAATAAATACTTACTACAGCTACACAAATCCTATAAACCGACTGAATTCATAGGCTTTCACAACACTACACAATTTCAAAAGTATTTAGATGTTTCCCCATGTTCGCGAACAAAGACAACCACCACCATGAGTATTTAAGTACTATTTTACTTAACAATCATTCACACGATTTAAATTTTTTTGAGACTTTAGAAATTTGTTCAGTTACAGTAATTATAAAGAATAAATTTTACGAATAATTATAAGAACATTTGAAATAATAATAACATTGTATAAACTCACATATGACTAAAAAGTAACACAAAGGTTTCTCTGCGACGTCGCATGTCCGTCACAAAGGCCAGGGTCAGAACTTGGTTGCATGGCAACGTCACTGGGACGTTACAGTATGACTCCTGTGGAGTGTAACCGAAATGCGACATTGCGACGTCGTTGCGACGTTTCTGTGACCAAGTGTGCTGTATGGGTATGTACGAGTTTGTGGAAATGTGTGCAGAGCCTGCAGTGCTTTATGATGTGCCAGCTGTTTTATGTGCGGAGCATGCAGTTTTAATGTGGTTCCTGCAGTTTTATGTTAAGTACCTTTAGTACTATGTGTGAAATGTGTGAAGGGCATGTGAGGAGGATGTGAAAACATGTGTAGAAACATGTTTGGAGGGTCTGGGTACATGTATTAAGCATGCAGATACATGTGCGGAGCATGCAATTTTGTGTGTGGAGCATATGAAATATGTGCGTAGCATATGAAACATGTGTGGAGCATGCAGTTTTATGTGAGATGCATGCAGTTCTATGTGAGGTGCCAGCTGTTTTGTATGAGGTGCCTACAGTTTTCGTGAGGTACCAACCATTTTTTGTGAGATGCCTGCCTTTTTTGTGAGGTTCCTGCAATTTTTTGTGAGGTGCCTACAGTTTTATATAAGGCGCCTGCAGTTTATGTGATGTTCCTGCAATATTATGTGTGGTGCCTGCAGTTTTATGTGTGGTTCCTGTGGTTTTAATGTGGTTCCTACAGTTTTATGTGAGGTGCCTGTAGTAATATGTGTGGAGGGTTATGGGGACATGTGTGAGGGTGCACTAATATGTGTGGAGCATGTGGAGAATGCATGGAGCCATGCACAACATTAGTGATATTTGTGTAGAGGGCATAGTTTTGTATGAGGTATGCACAGTGTTGTATGGAGCCTGTGGTACTTTGTACGAGTTTGTGGAGATGTGTGCGGAGCCTGCAGTGATTTGTGAGGTGCCTGCAGTGCTATGTTAGATGCTTACGTAGTCGTGTGAAGAGCACAAATAGTTGTGTAAGTAGTCTACATAGGTGTCTGAGGGGATGGTTGTGAAGAGTCTGGAGATATGGGTGGATGGTGTGGGAACATGTGTGGGGACATGTTTGAAGGGTGTGGGGACATCAGGTGTTTGCGAGGAGTCATTCACGACATTAGTGATATTTTTGTAGATGGCGTAGTTTTGTATTGGGAATCCACAATCTTGTGTGGAGCCTGTGGTACTATGTACGAGTTTGTGGAGATATGTGCGGAACCTGCAGTGCTTTGTGAGGTGCCTGCAGTGCTATGTTAGATGTTTACATAGTCGTGTGAAGAGTACGTTTAGTTGTGTAAGGCATGTACATAGATATGTAAGGGAATGTTTGTGAAGAATGTAGAGACATGGGCAGAGGGTGTGGAAACATGTGTGGGTACATGTTTGAAAGGTGTGTGTAAGGATATATGCATACAGGTGCTGTGAGAATGTATGTAAAAGCTAAATATATCCAGAAATGTGAGATAAAAAAGAAAATTACCTTCGAGGACTACATACATCAGGGCTCTGAACAGAGAGAAGGTTATACGAGTAATTGTATATAAAATCAGATTATGGAAGAAGCAACACTATATTCCGAGTGTAGCAACAAAAACTGGCGCTTAATAGACTAGACGACACGTGATGTATGTTAGAATATGGAGTAAACACTCTACTTTTATTTATTTATTTCATATTCATTCCATGCAGCCCTTAACAGTGGCATTGGCCGTAGGGCTATAGAACATGTCACAATGGTACTTTTCTATATACACTAAAAAGTGCTGGTAACACACAGTCAAAAAACTAAAATTATCACAGTAGAAAGATTAAATGATCAGAATACACATACAAGTACATAATAGATCCAAATTGTAAATATAAACTGTTTGTGAAGAACAAATAGCATAACTACCAGAGTACCATGAAATGAATTCCAAGACACAGGACAAAGGAGTACCCAAATTCACTGAGCCGCCATCTTTTATTTACTTTCTGTATGCCACTAGTTACTATGGCTTGTTTACATCCATAGAGATTGAACATTCCGCCCACCTAAAATAACTATTTAAATTACCTAAAACAGTACCACATACAATATTCAGAACATTGTTACTCGTTTATAGGCACACAATATAATTTGATGGTCGGACATTTAGGACAGCTTCAACTCTTGTTGCCACTGTTGTGAATTCCTCAAAAGTAAAGAGTTGAAGTCCCACCACTTTCTTCAGCACTGTCTTGGAACTCTTCATTGCAGCTTCGACTTGGTGAGGTGCAGCAGGTGGATTAAAATGAAAAATAATCCCACGTGCTGATAAAAATGCCTCAATAGTGATCTTGTGTGGTGCTGACTTGAGTAGATTGGTCACAGTCTTCTGAATATGAGCTGCAGCACCAACAAAATTTGTACCACAGTCTCCATAAATGTGTGAACAAAGCCCTCGATGTGAAACAAAACGAGACAATGCAGCAATGAAGGCAGCTGTCGACAATTCTGACACAACCTCTACATGAACAGCCTTTGACGAAGGACGTATACAAACAGACACAAATAAGCCTTTTGTGTTGGTGCCTTCTTCAGTTTGCTGGCCTTGATAGTAAAAAATCCAGTGAAATCAACCCCTGAGTGTAGAAACATAGGTTGAGAGGTGACTCGAGACCATGGGTAACACCTATAAGCTGAGGAGTAGCTCTTGGTTTGCAGCGAATGAAGTGAGATATCACAGAACGAATTAACCTTCTGGCTCCCAATTTCTAAAACTGAAATGCTAACATTGCAAGCAACAGCTGTGAAGAATCATGTAAGTAGGCTACATGACAGTAACTCACCAGCAACTTGACAACATGACTGTCGTGAGGCAAAATAACTGGATGTTTGGCAGCAATTGAGAGTGTGGCATTCTCCAGATGGCCGCCCACCTTGAGTAGTCCATCAGGGTCAATGAAAGGCGCTAGTTGCTGTATGCAAGGGGAGAGAGTCTTATTTCTCTTCAAGAGTTGCAATTCCTTCTGAAAGGCTTCCTGTTGAACTATAAAACACAGTTTTTGAGTAGCTCTGTTTAATTCACTGACAGAAAGAGATCCACAGAGCTCAAGGCGTGGTAGGGATATTGATTTAAGAGGTGCCAATTTTGTTTTGGCTATTACCAACTTCACAGCTGTTACCTGATTTGGAAATAAGAGACGGATATGGATAACTGCAGCATATCCTTTCTCCAATGCATCTGAAAAACCATGTAAGTGTACATCAATAGGAAATCCACTAGCATTGGCATACCAGCGGGGAATCAACAGAGAATTTACAGTCACAACTCCGTGCATAAACTGCTGCCATGAGTCAAGAAGAGAACCAGGAAGAAGACAATCCCAACCAAGTCCATGTAACCACAATGATTGAAGGAAAATTTTTCCCTAATCACAACAGGAGCCAACCAGCCCAAGGGATCGAAAATCCTAACAATATAGGACAACACTGACAGTTTAGTAGAATGATAGCTGTTCTTCTACATGATATGAAAAAGCATATCCAACATTCCATTGCAGTCCAAGAATACTGTGAGTTTGTTGCAGATTATTAGTGAATGAGATGACCTCACAACTGGCAGCTGGGAAACCATTTAGCAGTGCGGGATTGTTTGTGGCCCTCTTATGCAATTGGAAACCACCTTTCCCCAACAATTGAATAAGTTCCTCTCGCAATTCAAATGCTTCTTCAAGTGATGCAGCACCCGTAATAATATTATCATCAAATGTCTGAGGTTGTAGTACATTTGCTGCCCTAGGAAACATCTGTCCTTCATCAACTGCAATCTGCTGTAGCATTCTAATTGCATGGAAAGGTGAACTTGTTACACCGTATGTGACAGTGTTCAGTTGGTACTTGCCGAAATCCTTAGACATGTCTGAACACCACAAAATAAACTGGTACTTTCTTTCATCAGGATGAAGAACACTTTGTCGGTACATGTGTTTGATGTCACAACATAAAACAAATTCATGAGTTCTGAACTTGCAAATTATAGTCACTATATTTGACTGCAATTTGGGACACGAATACAAACAATCATTTAAAGAGTGTCCTGTCGAACTCTTGGCACTGGCATCAAAGACAACCCTAAGTTTTGTGGCTGAACTGAAAGGTTTCAATACTCCATGATGAGGAATGAAATAACCAGTGTGTATCTGGCTTGAAGATAAACTACACAGCTCAGTGTGTTGTGAAGTCTCATAGTCTGTCATGAAACCCTTGTACAAGACCCAAACATCAGGCTGAGTAAGCAGATTACGTTCCAATGACATGAATCGCTGATTGGCTAACAATTGGGACTGACAAAGCACCATGTCAGGATGGAAAGGAAGGCGTACACCATAACGACCTGATGGTAGATGGTAGTGTGTTTCTTTGTAATGATGCTCACATGTATCATCATCTGGAGACAATTGCTTATCAACGAGGGGTTCCTCCAATTCGCAAAACCTTTTCAGCATTGACTCCAACATATTAGTGCATAGTAATGCTATTGATGGGTTGATCGGTTCATTAGTACCAACACATGCCGTAGGACATTTTCCCATCAAAACCCACCCAAATGTGGTCTCGAGGGCAATTGGTAATCCTTCTCCTAGGCTAAGCTTCCCTCCTGTGAGAACTTGAGAAATTACTTCTGCCCCCAAAATCAAATCAACTGCACCAGGAGTGTCAAATGCTGGATCTGCAAGAGGAATTGACCCTAACTGCTTTCGAATCAGAGTAACCACATTTGTAGGGGGCAGTGGATTGGTTATCTTGGAAACTTCTAACATAGAATGATTAAACATTGATGACCTGTTTATTCCTGACATAATATTTACGGTTACCTTACCGCGAACCTTGGCATAACATTGGGACAATTCTGTGACTTAGTCGTTACAATTTTCTTGTGGCAAACACAACTCTCGAGATAATCTTTCTGAAATAAAACTTCTTTATAATGCACTGTCAAAAAAGGCTCGGCATTTATGATGGTTACCTTGTGAGTCAGCAAGTAAAACAAGAGCAGTGGATAATATGATCACAGAGCAACAAGAATGTGTGGCGGACACTCCTACAACCTGAGAGACAGGCTCATTTTCATCTGGAGAAGTAGACAAATTAACTTGAGGATCTGCTCCATACAGCGACTGGTCACTAGCCTCTTTTGAGAAATGGAACAATGAGTGATGGTGACATCCGCAGTGTGAACAGACACATTGTGAAGGACAGTTGGCTACAACGTGAGATGTTCCCAAACAATTGAAGCACAAACATTTTTTACGTTCTATCTGTTGTCTTTCATCAGGTGATTTTTCTAGAAACTCAGGACACTTGTAAAGTGTATGCAGTGTTTGTAGGCAAAAAATATACCTTTTCCTACTCCCCAGAGAATTAGAAAAAACTACTGTTCTACTACTTGCAAGATTGCCTGTGCTGTATTTAGAAGCAATCGAACTCGGCTTGGTTCCTACTTCTTGCGCATTCTCCATTCTGGAAGCTTCCAACTGTAAAAATATAGTCAGTTCCTCAACCTCTGGGAATGCACCTGGTATGACTGTGCGATACTGTTCAAACTTTGTTCGCAGAGTAATGTCTAATTTTTTCATCAGCAGAGTAAGCAATACAGGATTACGTTTGGTAATGGTCTGGTCTAAGCTATCAAGAGCACGAGCATTCTCCAGAAAAGTTTTATCAGACACTGTTGTTATCTGCTGCCTTGTAGATAAATAAGATTTGATTAGTGAACTGATTTGGTTGTTGATGCCATAATAATTAAGCTTTTGAATAAGTAAGTCATGATTAACACAATCAAAAGTTTTTGTTAAATCACAGAACACACCTACGTTTTTTCTTATTTAAGGCATCCAGAATAAAAGAGGTCAAATTATATGTTGAGTGGTTTGTTGATAAGCCTTTCCTGACCCCAAACTGAGAGGCAGTTAGAATTTTGTGTTCTTCAATACGATTGATTAATCTTGTAGCTATAATTTTTTCGAAAATTTTTGAGAATGTAGATAGTAGTGCTATAGGTCTGTAGTTTTCAGTTTTCTTCTTATCTCCTTTTTAAAATATGGGTTTGATCATAGTAAGTTTTAAGCTTTCTAGATAGATTCCACTTGTTAACATGCTGTTGCAGATATGACATAAGGGCTCGCTAATCAGGTCAGAGCACTTTTTAAGAAGTGCACTGGATATTCCAGCATTTCCAGAGGAGTGTTTCATTTTAAGGGACTTAATTGACGTCAAAATTTCTTGAGGCTTGACTGGCAAAACATGAAAATGCAGTATTGATGCCGGAAATGCTAGGTTCAGGTATTCGAGAACCTACCACATGATACTCTGACTAATGGTAAGTCGTGTTCATTATATCTCTCCCGACAGTGTCATACATCCTGACTACACTGAGAAGATCCGCACAATTATCTTAAATGACATTATCTGAAAAAGTCTAGTATCTAATGCAATGCCCATATTGCTAGAGGACCGCAATGAAAAGAGGCTTGGTTCACTACTAGCAGCTACAAGAATTAACAATGTGACGAGAAGGCTACTGTAGAAATCACGATACTCCCTAAGACTACATCGGGAAACTATTTAAGGAACATCACCGCATCGCTGAGGACAGTTACAGATATACAGTATACCCGATGTCTCATAACAGCTTTAGAATGTTATGTATACAATAGTTCTGACACCTATAGAAAAACCTCAGTTATTTTAGATTCAGAAAAAAAAATTCAGTTGAAGTTTAACACGAATGGTATTCAAAAGTTATAGCTACAGTCGAAAAATCAAATAAATAGCATATTGAACGCAATCATCTACATACATGAAAATACGAAAATACTAAAAGTTACTCTGCGACACTAGAAACCACACACCAAAAGGTGTCTCGATAATACCAGTACAGCCTAACTTTCTCTTCTACCTGCTTAATGTGGTCAGGCCAACCCTGATTGATGTACTGCCCCAATTTTTGCAATATCGGGTCCTCTCTGGTCAAGGTCATAATCTCTTGTAATCTACCTGGTGTACCTCTTAATCTTTTTAACATACATGTACTGTTGAGCATCGATGCCTGCCTCAGGTAGGCTAATCTCATCGTCTTCTCGGTTTGCTCTGGACAATGTATTTGCTATATACATTTCTTTACATTGTTTGTATTTAATATCTAGTTCGTAAAACCTGTAACCTTAACATGGACCATTCCGCATCCACTCTGCTGAAGCCCGTCGTGCGCACTGCACCTACCAACCAGAACAGCCGAGGCGGGCAGTACCGTAACCGCATAAGGGATAACACCCGGCCATCTGACGCCTTAAACGCCGCCCCCGTTGTGCAGGGTAGGGAAGAATCCTCGGAAATAAATATAAGAATTTGGACAAATCTCTTTGGGAACATAAAGAAATAATTTCCCTACTCCAAAGCACATAGTTAAAGAAATTTTTATGGTGGTAAGCCTTTCATCCTGAATTTTCCAATTGACAAAACATAACAGCAATTTAAAAAAATATATTCAAGAACAGAGAAATTTCATTGGAATGTCTAATTACTGATGAAAATATTACCAAAAGGATTTAAACTGAAAAAAGCAACAAACATGTAGAAAAATAATGGCTAAAAGGACTAAACTCAATCGGCTAG
>PNEQ01056288.1:17695-29997 GCA_003012365.1 Medauroidea extradentata
AATTTAGCTATGTATTCAACATTTCTGTACATGCTGTCTTTATAATCCAAATCCTTCAAATATTCAATTTCTTCTTCCATTACATAGGTTAACACATTCATCTGTTATTTTATAAACAGTCCAAGATAAAAACAAAATAATGCAAAGATATTAATACATAAATTGTACATATAATCATTCTGTGATAAATCCATCACACAGTGATGTCGGGTAGTGCCAAAATGTGCCTCGGTACTAAAGTACTCCCAGCTCATGTAGGGAAAGTGCCCCGTACATGCAATTACCCATAAACAGCTGTTTATGTGGCGAGTGTTATGTTGCCATTTAGAGGCAATGTGCAGTAATGTGGGTGTTTGTTGAGTGAATTTAAAGGCCAGGGGTAACTTTGTTTCCATTTAAACAGCTCTTATTTAGTATCTGTCGGGTTTAACCTAAAACTCCGCAGAAACACCCCTGCACCACAGCGGCAACATGGACTCGCCCACGCGGCCAGCCCTGTCATGTAAAATCCTCTAAGTTATTTTTTATGTGAATTTAAATGCAATGTGTCGCTCCGAGCAGCATCAAATCTTTGTTCGACAACTCATACCAATAGTCTAATTTTTCTTATCTCTGGAATATTTTCACTTAACATGTTGACTACCATATGTACCAAATCTGGACACACTTTGCACTTTCCCACAGCCCATGTGTACCACTTGTGGACACGCAACACTATTGTGAAGAATGGCGCAGTGTCCCAGCATGGACACAGATACATGAAAATTAAATGGACAAATCTTATAGCTGGGTCTGGTGAAAATATTTTTTTTCCTAGGTTGGGGTTATGTTAATTCTTATGTATGGTGTTCACATTTAAATATAGAGAATATACAATAGTGGAAGCACTAGTTGTATTACACTTGTTTTGACAATTCATTTTAATATTTGCTTTCTATGCAGCTCTCCACATAAAAATGCTTCTTCTATGCATTTTCATTGTTCATTTGTTATAGTTCACAGAGGTTTTTGTGTAAACTGGTTGTTTTGTTAGCTTTTGAGTGTTGTGTTATTGCAGTAATATTTACATTGGTATTTTGAGGTAATGAATGAGTGAAAGTGATTATTTCTTGTGAACAGTTGTGATTATGGGTAAGACAGACATTCAAAATAAACGAAAAATTGTTGTTCATTCAAGTAACCAGGATAAATATGCAAATACTTATTTTAGTGATGAAAATTAAGATTCTCAAAGTAGTAGTGGTTCTTCAGATTGGCATATTTCGCTGCCAAAAAGAAATACAGACCCAACTTCAAAACCATTGAACAACCTTGTTCATCCGGTATGAATGTTTTGTCAAGACAAGGGTTGCATCCTGCCATTGTTGAAGAGTTTGGAAACAGGTGTCATCTGCTCAGTTACAGGATATTTTCAGTTCAGAAAGTGAAACAACTGATACTGATGATAGTGAAGAAAGTGAACGTGTTAGCATAAGACAACCTCAACAAACAATTGTTTGGAATGAAATAACTGGGCAGTTGTGCAAAGTTCAGTTCAATGAACATCCAGGACCTAATGAAGAATTTGTGTTGAGTCGTTTTCGGAAATAGTCCACTAGATTTTTTCATGCTATTTATGTATGATTCAATTTTTGACATGGTTGTGACAGAAACAAATGTGTTTGCTTCACAAAAAACTGTAAATGGTATTCTGGAAGACTCCATCAAAGGAAATTATATTATCTCTCAATGGCATGATACAAACAAGGATGAAATGAAGAGATTCTTGGGCTTGTTGATGTGGATGGGTATAGAGAAGAAACCTACTCTGAAATGTTGCTGGTCCAAAAATGAATTTCTAAGTGTTTGTGGACAGTCAAGAAATAGGTTTGAGGCACTATTGAGCATGATACACTTTTAGAATAATGAACAGTGTTCAGATGGAGACAGGCTTCATAAAATAAGCCCACTCATTGATAAATTGAACAATGTGTTATTGCAAGCTAACACTCCTGGTTGTCAAGTTTGCATTGATGAAACAATGATTCCATTTCGTGGCAGACTATTGTTTTGGCAGTACATCAAAGGAAAATGTCACTAGTATGGTGTGAAGCTTTTCAAGTTGTGTGCAGCGGTACACATGTTGTTTGCAAGTGTGTGCTGGAAAGCAAAATGCACCAAGATTAGCCCATTCATTCACTACAAACACTGTTTTGTATCTCTGATGCATCCATATTTAAGTTGTGGCAGAGAACTTACTACTGACCATTTCTGTACATCTATAGAACTTGCACATGAGCTTCTGGAGAGGAACACATATCTTACAGGAATTATTGCTACACATGTCTTAGTGAACGCATACATCATGTTCAACTTGACATGTGGGAAAACAATGGACATCACAGTATTTAGGGAGAAGGTTGTAACAGGATCGTGTGTTTGTTCTGAGAACGGTAATGTTGACATTCAGAATCAACACAAACTCTTGGAAGGGGACCAAAGAGGACAATGTAATGTGTGTTATGACAAGATGGCGAGCAATATGGGCAGAAATCATGCTGTGAAACATGCAAAGCACGTGCACACAAATTGCCCTGCCTGTCCAGATACAAAATATCTGTGTAGTGAATGTTTCTTCGCATCTCACAATTTGAGCATCAAGAAATAAGATATCGCATCTGTTGATTCTTCAAAGAAAGTGTTGATGTGGAGTGTTTCGTAGTGTTCTTGATTGTTGTACCTACTGCTACTAGTAATATGTAACTTTGTTTTTTTCTTATTTTTTATACTGAATAACACAGTTTTGAATGCCATTTTGTATCTTTTTTGTGCTAGAAACTAAATAATTAACTGTGTCCACGGTACACACAGGTTGGGTATGAGGACAGTCTAAATGATCATTAATATAACATATGTACGCCATTAATGGACACACATAATTTTACATGGGACATAAATAAACCAGGTGTGGAAGTTATTTGTATAGTTATTTTATGTGTTCATAAGTACAAAATTAAAAAATTATACAAATGGGTTGTGGGGAAAATTTTGTAAAATAGGTCTGGTAGCCAACGTGTTAATTTCGTTTACATGACCGGAGTTACCTCCTTCACCCCTGCCACTCGCGACGCCCAGGGTCTTAACTTTGCTTAAATTTTAATCCAGCCCACGTGGCTATTTTTCCCTGTGCAGCATCGCTCACCAGACTGGCATAGGTTCGGGTCTGCTTCAGCCACCGCCATAGTGATTGTGTTGTATGGATGTATGGTGATTTCTCAATAATAAACACCTCAGTAAGTACATGTGTTATTTATTGGCTTGCCACTTTACAGCCTTAAGGTTACGGGATTCTGAAAACCCACCAATTTTCCTAGTGTTTTGTCTTGTTCACGAGGGCGTTCAGGTGTCCGACATCCCTGGCGAGTGTCTGCTGTGTGCATCTAGGCATGGGAACGCCTAAAGAGTCCCCTGCATACTTAAGACGCCAAGGAGGATGGAATTAAATCAACTAAAGCTGTGGTCGTCAGCCACATTGCCCATGCTCTCCGAGTGCTCGTCCTCTCTGACGAGCTGGTGCTACCGGGCAACCTGTCCTCTGCATGCCACTGCCATGCATGACAGTTTTCATACAGTTTACCGCAGGTATTTCTACGTCTAACCCCTCACTGCAACCCACGCTCGCGTCAACCTCATATGCATTCATAACAGATGCAAGGGGCACTTATGGAGTGGTTTAAGAAAGATAGCTTCCAGAGGTTTACGATCGGTCTCCACCTGAACCTTCCTACCGAATATATATTGATGAAATCGTTCACATCCGTAAACTATGGCCAACAATTCCTTTTTAATCTGGGCATAGTTTTTTTGACCATCACTTAACCGCTTTGGCGCATTTGCCACCGAACAAGAGTTCTGTAAAATGACTGCACCGAGTCCCTTACTGGAGGCATCCACAGACAAAGTTAACGGTTCAGCCTGATTATAATATTGTAACACAGGAGTTTTGGCAAACCAATTTTCAGGTTATGATAAGCACGCACGTGGGACTCCCACCAACTGCCAGGCTGTCCTTTTTTTTAAATAGTTCTCTCAAGGGTGCTGTAAGTTGTGCAAGATTAGGAATGAACTTGCTAACATAACGTTATAATTTTAAAAAAATACTTAGTTCCTCTACATTAGCTGAGGAAGGGATGTCCCTAATCGAATGCACTTTGTTTATGTCAATTTCTACTCAATTACCTGAAATGACATGCCCTACATTCTTAACTTTAGGAACAGCAAACTTACATTTATTGAAGTTAAATGTCTAATTTTTTCTCTTGTCCATTTGAGTATTTTTTCCTGCTTATCCTTCCCCCAAACAATTACATCGTCAATGTAAACTGCAACTCTTTCGAGATATTTGAACATGTTACTAAATATTTTGTGGAATACCCAAGGTGCAACTGATAGGCCGTACAGTAGTCTAAGGAATTCCATCTCAATCCCGAAGGCAGTTGTATGAAAGTTGGTAATTTTACTGGTTTCCTCACTGAGATTAATTTGTCGAAACCCTTGGTTCGCATATAGTTTGCTGAAAACTGTGGTACCCTTCATGTGTGATGCGAGGGTTTCGAACGTGGATAACTGACAGAGTTCCCATCTAGCTGCCTTATTGAACTGTTGGGGAGCCAGACACACCCTAAGTTGGCCTGAGGGTTTTCGAACCGTTAACACAGTCAGTAGGCTCTGACATTTTCTCAATAGCACCTATTTGCATAATTTTTTCCAACTCTATTTTAAAACTGTGTTCAAGGGCAAACTGTACTTTCTTACACGGAACCATTGTCGTAGGTACGTCTGGTGTGAGCTTCAAGTCATATAGTGTCATGTCAATCTACCCCAAGCCCTCAAACACATCCTTGTATTTCTCTACCACCGCATTGTTGGTATCCGTTGACACCATTTACATCATTTGCAACAAATTGAATCCTTTAATTGTTGACAGGCTTAATATTGGAGGTACTTGGTTTAATTTAGCTACATTAAATTCTACTATTTGTACATTTCTCTTATATTTGCACTTCATAAAACATCTGCCCATGACACTGATATCAGAATTTGAATACGATTTTAATTTTGTTGAGCTAGTCAACAATGCATCTGATCTTAATTTTACCCGACGAAAAACCTTTTCAGGAAGAACATTCACATCCGCATCTGTATTTATCCACTTCCCCTCAGTTACCTCCATTTTGGCATACCAGTCACTTTGACTGCCACTGTCCCTAACTGACTCAACAAAAACTGTTTCTCCGGGTCTGAGCCCTCACTGGGGACCTTTACCAAGTGTACATACTTAAGCGTACAACATTTAGCAAAGTGATTGGGTTTGTTACAGTATCTTCAAATCTTTTACCATGCTGGGCAGTCTCTTATCTGGTGTCTGTTGCCACAATGATCACAGTCTATGCTTTTAGTCGACTCTCTACTTTTGACTGGCCCACTGGTGCCGTACTTTACCATTCTCCCTGGAGCTAAGGTGGTCGCTCTGGAAAAAACGTCTGTCTTCCCTGGATGTGTTCAGGTATCTTTAGTTCTGCTACCTTTCACGCCTTGTCACTTGGATAGATGCAGGCTTGAAATCTTCCTCTAGCTGGTCCTGCGAGCCCCTCACTTCCTCTTGGTCTATGATGTATTGTACTGCGGCTGAAGACCCCCTCTCCGAGTTCATCTACTTTAGTCGTCGTTCAGTTTGTTCCACCAGCTTACAAATTGAAATTGCTTTATCAAGTGTCAGGTCGGTTTCTAGCAGCAAACAGCTACTCTTACTTTGTTATCTCTCACGCCACAAACAATTCGGCCCCGAATCAACGAGTTTCATAGTGTTCTATATTCGCAGGTTGTACTTCAACTACGTAGTTACATGATGAAGTCATCCATCTTCTCGTCCTTGTCTTGCATCCTTGAGTTAAATTGGCGTCTTTCCACACACAAACACACATTCAATCTTGGATTGAAAAAGTCTTCAAATTTTTGCAACACGAGTGTATAGTTTTTCTCTTGATCACCCATCAGTTCTCACATATCATTTACCTGAAGTGCCCATTCTCCAATCACATTCAGTAGAATGGCTACCTTCGCTTCATCCCCTTTGTCGGTACCCCCTGACGCTTCTTGTACATCTCAAACTTTCTTTTCCATAATTTCCAATTTGCTCCTTCTCCATCCGACAAGTTGAATTCACCAGGTGGCTTGACATTTTCCATTATTCACGAATTTGATGAGATTATTTTGCCTTGCTGAGAAACCAACTTTTTACTTCAGCCACGTGGTCAAACATAAGAAGATATAAAATAACCTTTACGATAGTGCGAAGGCACACCTTACTCTCCGAAGCATACAACCGATCATACTTATTTACTTCATTCTGTCCGCAGCGCCATGTTACATTTACATGCTTCGGATTCGTTAGATTTAGATAAATTCAAACACAAGAACTTTACGAAAACAACACCATCTTGTTTTTTTGTCGCACTTCATCTCCAAAAAGACACATATGCCAACCTGACAGACCAACTGTACAAGGTTACAAATTTCAGAAATACATAGGCCCTATACACTTCCCTATTCAAGAACAATATCTAATTAACATAACAAAAGGTAACTGGCATATCGTCCACTTTTCTAATGTTGAGAAGGTATCTAAGACACCGGCCTATCCATTACCTCCTTAAATTGGGTTTTCCTACTGTGGGGTTTACAATTCCCCATCCCCGTACCTCATTACAAAGTAGTAAATAACTATAATAAATAATTAAACTATACCAAAGTGATGACCTTTTTTTAAAAAATAATGTGCATCAATCTGTAAGAATTTCAGTAATCTCACAAAATACAAAAATGCTTGTCAAGTGTATTTTGCCCTGCTCAAAAACTGCCATACAGCGTTTGCTTACTGTGTGTATTTTGCTGTAGTCACCAAGGCCTGTATGTTCTGCAGCCTTCCTTCCCTGCTATTTACTTAGGTCTAGGATGGAAAGGAAGATGGCGTGTGGTTACTGCGGGAGGGAGGAAAGCACACTTGGCAAAGGTGCTGTTACACTTTTTTGCTCCATTTTCTTCTCGTCTACCCATTCGGGCAACTGTCGTTAAACGTTTAGCAATGCTTAAATGCTTTCTAGTGCTAAAATGTTGAACTTCTTGAGTAGAATTTTTCTTGTAATTGTGCAGAAACACGAAGTTAGAGCAAATATGGCTTTAAATGTGCCTCCCGTCCTTTTTTTTTAGTCATATTAAAGCTTGACGTGCTCTTGGTGAGGCCAGAGAGGTGTGGTGTCGTACTACATACCATGTGGGTTTAGTAACCCAAACACCTGAATGTGCCGGCTGCTCGCTGCTGCTGTGATGGCGCGGGTCTACCGCCCGTGTGGCGATGTCCTCTCTGTATCCTCCACGCCGGAGATGAGTGGTGTGTTGGTCCTGTGAATGGCTGGTTGTGGGGACTAGCTTCCGAAGGACCAAGAAGTGGCCATGGCCAATAACACTCGCGGAATAAACTTCACTGCGGTTTATTGTGATACTGGTCCACACAAATGATTGTACTCTCGTACGTTAAGCGGTCCCACACACAAAACCTGTGGTCGGCTGAAGCTGTACGGCGCGCGCTCGTGTACACGACTATGAAAATGATTACATGGATGATTAAACCCCTGGGCGAAAAGAGCTTGCAGGGATGGGGGTGGCGCTACTCCTCGATGCACAAAAATGTATATTACTGATCCAACGAAAAATAACTGACTATTGTAAACTAAAATGTTCGGCACAAAAGAGTTGAAAGTCGAGGAGCCGTGATGCGCGTGGCCACCTCCTTCACGCCCGGAACAAGATTAAGTCATGATGGTGGTCACCCGCGCTAGCTAGCGGGGGTGCGTGCCAAAAATGACCTCGTGACCGCTTTACGCAAAAGTATAAATAAACCAATACATCAAAACCCTTGAAAAATCACATGATACAATTCTAAACACTACAATTCATTAACATACTGGTTATTACTGAGAAACATAAATTTGTTGACACTTAGGGAAATTATTTATTAATGCCTCCCGCTCCGGTTAGCTTGTTAAACTGTCTTTCTGAGTCCGAGCTGGCATGAATGAGAAAAACAATCATATTTCTGTACATGGCTCGCTTAGTATTGACACTGAAATTAAATTAGTTTTAATTCATTTGGTGCGCATTCCGTCGCCATTACGTCTGTTAGGTTGTCACTCTGGGCTGCGCCCCGTGTTTTAGAGTCGTGTAGCGGAATAATTAGCACTTTTTATTCTTACTAGTGGCATTGCACCGTGGTGGTTATGAACTTCGGGATGTATTTTATGTGTCCTGATATTCTTGGAACTTTTGGATACACTCCCGCACTCCTGATCTTGGGACATGTGCTCCAGCACTCTCGCGCTTGATACTGCCAAACGCGGTGATGCTTTGCGAAACGACCAATGCCTCGAGTCACTGATACGCTAGGGTGTTGTGTGGTAGTTTTGTTGTGTTGGATTTTGCGTGTCTGAATAATTTTCTTTGTTTCGTTATTCCGGCCACGTGGTTGCATGAATCTACCGGCTATCTTGACTTCCCTGGTTCCGGGACTAGTCGATTCGCATTCCATAGTTTTCACGAGTACTGGTGGTGCTGATCGGTGTTGTTTTGGGCGTAGCGCCTGGCACGAACGGTCGCTAAGGTCGTGGGCGTCGGCACACGTCAAATGCCTCCCACTGCAGAGACCGTTCGTGTAGGCGGTCTCCTTAAGTGTAGCCTGTGTCGATGCCGTTGTCCTTCTGCTACTGCCGCTGTTCTGTGCGTCGGTGGTCGCGTGGACGTCTCCCCTTCCGGCACGCAGGTCGGTCGCGGCGCGCTCGTATGGAGCGGCGCGGCAGAGTTGTGCCCATGTCCCCTCCGTCGTCTTCACTGTCTAGTGGCGTCGGTGTTGCTGGAGAGGGCTCTCTCTGTCGCCGCCGCTGTGTCACTTGCTCGCTTTGTTCTGCTCGCGGTGGTGACGACACTCGTCCTCCTTCCCCCTCGTTACCTGTGCCTTCCTGACTTGAGCTCGTTTCCCATTCCATCGCGGTATCGTCAGGTTCGTTTCTTTCCCCTGCTGTACCTTGTGCTCTGTCCTGGTTGCTCTCGTCGTCCGTGGAGCGGGTTGGTTGTTATTGGGCGCTGGCGTAGGTTGTCCTCGTGCAGTGTCATCTTGTACTGCCAGTTCTCTGTGCTTTCCCTCGGCATGTTGTACGATGCTGTCCCTGTCTGCAGATTCTGGTTGCTGCAAGTCACTGTTATCGCTGTCAAGTGTTATGGGCTGTGACTCGTGCATGTCAGTTCTCCGTGCTTGTCGCAGGTCATCTCGGTGTACTTTACGTGTGCGTCGCGGCCCTGTCCTTACTACATAGGTGGATGTGTTTAAGATTTTTGTGACTATGTGTGGTCCACTTCATTTTGGACCTAATCCTCCGCAGAAATTTTTCGCCATGGAGGAAAGTAAGTGTTCCTTCACAAATACCTTCTGTTCCACTCTCAGTTGGCATGGTGGGCGCGTCGTTATTGGGACCCACTTGGTCGCGTACTGCCTTTGGTTTTGTCGAGCTATTCTGATGTCATTTTCCCTGCGTTCCTGGCGCTGTGTTCCGTCCTCCAGGGCTGTGTTCCCGTTTATCCGCTGGCAGCTGAACTCGCCCGGTAGTGGCAGGTTACGGCCTTGTAGTAGTGAAGCAGGAGTGTATCCCGTGGCCTCGTTCACCCTCCTTCGTATGGTGAATAAAGCTTGCGGAAGATGTTCCGCCCATTTGCTGTGATCTTTTCCCGCACGGAGGCGGAATCGGAGTTGGATCTTAAGATCCTGATTTCACCGCTCCGTGGGGTTGGCTCTCGGGTGGTAAACTGGTGTTGTGTGCGCTGTCACTCCCCATTTTGTGCATAGGTCACGCCATTTCCGGCCGCTGAACTGTGTGCCATTATCTGAGAGGATAACCCTGGGGTAACCCCACCGGGGAAAGAACTCGTTCTCTATCACTGTTGCAATATTACTAGCATGTGCATTGTTCACCGCATAGGCCTCCGGCCATCTGGAAAAAAGGTCTGTGACTACCACGATGAAGCGTTTGCCACGTGACGTCCTGGGGTAGGGCCCCATTATGTCTAGTACTACCATGTCGAATGGCTCTGTTGGTTCTCTAACCTGCTGCTGCTGGTTACCGTCTGTGCGCCTGGATTTAAAATGGCTACATGGTAAACAACTGCGTACATATACCCTCGCATCCCGAGCTATTCCAGGCCAATGAAAATGTTGTTGGGTATTGTGTGTAGTCTGACGTGCGCCTGGGTGTCCTGCGTGCTGATGGTCATGCATAAATTGCAACACTTCTGTACGTTTCGAGGAAGGAACGTATAGTCTCCAGTTGTCACTTCCGGCGCTCCTGCGCATTTCTACTCTCCCGTCAACTATTCGCCACCTGTCCAATACCCGTTGGCCACACTGTTGTTGTCTGGCTTGTGCATCTGGCGCTGTCCGCTGGGCTTCTGCTACGTCACGGTATAGTTGGTCAATATTGATCGTGTCGAGCGTAATGTTGTTACACCTGACCATTGCTGTGTTGCTGTGTGACACAGGAGGTAACATCTCCTCCCACTCCTCGTCATCTCGCGCTATTTTGTTTACATCAGGTGACCTTGAAAGTGCGTCCGCTTGTCTATTCTCTGTCCCTGGTACGTGTTCCACATGAAAATCAAATGATTGTAGGAGTAGTGACCATCATGTAAGCTTGCTGCGTGCTTCGCGTGTACTGTGCAGCCAGACCAAGCACCTGTTGTCCGTTCGCAGCGTAAAATGTTGGTATTCTAGGTACGGCCTGTATCGCTTGAACGCCCACACAACCGCTAAGCATTGTCTCTCATTTACATCGTAACGTTTTTCCACTGGGCCGAATTTTGCACTACTGTAATCCAGGATGTATCTTTCTCCCCCCTCGCCTACCTGGAATAGTACGGCCCCAATGCCTTGCTCGCTCGCGTCTGTCTGGACATAAATGTGTCTGTTTGGGTTGTATCGTGCTAGTGTCTGGCATTCCCTGAAACTGGTCTTGATGTTCTGAAAACTCTCCGCCGCTGCAGGTGTCCAACTGAATTTGACATTTGGTGACATCAATGTGGTGAGAGGTGCGGTAATTATTGCGAAATTCGGAATGTATTCACGTAACCAATTAATTAATCCGAAAAATTTTCGGACTTGTTTGCATGTACGGGGTGCTTCATATTCGTCAATAATTCTCAACTGTTCTTGATTTGGTTTGTTGCTGTCTGCGTCTACTACGTGACCCAAGAAATCAATCTGTGATTTGCCGACATGACACTTGTGGTTTGCACACACTAGGCCATTGATTGCCAGTCTCTCTAAGACCAGTGACAAATGTTGGATGTGTTCCTCCCATGTTTGTGACCACACAACTACGTCGTCTAAGTAGGCCACTACGCATTCTCCTATGAGTCCGTCGAGCACTCTGACCATCATTGCCTGGAAGGTTGATGGGGCACATTTCAATCCAAATGGCATCGCACAGAATTGATAGCGCGACCCATCTGGGGCAGTGAACGCGGTCTTGTGTCTATGTTCCGGTTTGACAGGCACCTGCCAATAGCCGCTCCTCAAGTCTAGTGACGTCAGGATCTTGGCATTACCCAGGATGTTGAGGGCATTTTTTAGACTTATATATGGTGGTGCTGCCGGTTTGGTGATTAAATTTAACGGTCTCAGATCGACACAGAACCTCCATGTGCCGTCTTTTTTCGGGGCGAATGTTATGGCAGAGTTATACCGGCTGTCAGATGGTTCAATTACTCCGTCGGCTATCATCTCTGCTATTTGCTGTTTAATGATCTTAGTCTGTACAGGGGGGTAATCACCTGGTGGTGTGAAAATTGGCCTCTCATGCTCTGTTTTAATGGCGCATTCTGTAATGTTCGTTCTCCTTAAGGGGTCTGCACTTGCAAATACGTCCCTCCGTTCGTTCAGTAATTTTTGCATTGTGTCGCGGTGTTCTGGGGGTACACTATGGTCCAGGTCATCCAAGTTTACAGTGGGTGTCTGCTGGCGGTGGGGGTCAAGGTTGTACACTGTGAGTCGCTCCCTTTTCCCGAAGTGTATTCGCTTGGCGGCAGTTTCAACGCTGGTGTTTTGTTCGTTCAGCCACTTTAACCTTAGAATAGCATCTTCCCTTAATTCGTTGACCACGAATGCTACTGTTTGTGTTTCAATGTCCCGAATGGTTACAGTGATGTGTGTTTGTCCCATGGCT
>PNEQ01056288.1:30097-91773 GCA_003012365.1 Medauroidea extradentata
GTTTGTTTACACTGCTCCAACTCTCTACTGTCAACAAAACGTGGGTGGATGAAATTGTGTGTAGCTGCGGTGTCCACGAGGGCGTAGCACTTCTTATGATTAATAGTAACTGGAATGTGGATTAACTTACCCCCGGGCTGGCTGGTGTTGGTGAGCTGGTTGAGCAGTACCTGTTGCGGTGTCAAGTCCGTGTTGTCAGAGCTGGTTGCGGGGAGGGCGACGTCCGGCCGTCCTACCCTCGCTGCTCGTTTCCCGGCGGCGCAGGTCGGTTGTTCCGCTCCGCAGGCCGCTGAGCTGCGCTGGGGCACTCATTGTGCCAGTGGTACTGTTGTCCAGGGCAGTACCGGCAGGGATATGGTGGTTTTGGGCCGTTGCCACCTTTCCTCTCGTCTCGTGGTGGGCTGCTGTGGTCCGTGGGTGGTAGCGGTGCCTTCCCGGTTGGGTGAATCGGCCGTAGTCTGTCTCTCTTCTCACTGTCACTCCTAACTGTATGGTGGTTGTCTTGTCGTGATGCACTGTAGCTCGGGTGTGCTCGTACTGAGTCCGCTTCCGCCTGACTGTCTATCACCATAGCGTATGCATGAAGGCCTTGTACGTGGTGTGGGTAAGTGGTGCCATCCCGCTGCGGTACTCTGGCAGCAATGTTGACGCTACCACCTCCAGTACCTCTGTTGTTGTCATGTTGCGGTAGAGTTGTTTTATGAGGTTAATATTTTTGGTTGCGAATGCTGTGACTCTCCCCGTTGCTGCACCTGCAGGACTGCGCAGCTGCGTGCTTGTAGTGATGAGAAAGTGTTAGTGAAACGAAATTGAAATGCGCTGCGAAATTCATCCCACCTCATCCCATAGTGGGTCACTGAGCGGCACCATTGCCTCGCGTCACCTGGCAGCTGATTGGCTACACAGCTCGACCACTCCTCCTCACACTCGCCGTACCTGGATAGTCTGTTCACGCAGTCCTCAATAAACGCCTGCAGGTCTTCTGTCATTGCTCCGGAAAAACTGGGTAGTGACTGGAATCTCGTCCGTGTTCTCAACGGTACATCATTGCCTGTGCATGTATTGTGTGTGCAGGGTGAACTACTGGGACTTGTCGGTTGTGCGATGGTAGGGGCGTGTGCCCCCATGACTAATGTAGTGTCACGGTCTCCTTGGTTGCACTCGTGACATGTATATCCCGTGTCTGTTAATGTCGGCCATTCACTACGAGGGACACATCGTTGATGTGCGCGGTAACCACACGTTTCACATTTCCACACGTCTGTGCCTTTCCATAACACACTGGCTGCTGGCAACGAGTAGGATGTAGTTCGTTTCCGCATAACAGGTCCCGGATGTTTTGTTTGTTTTCCGGCTCGCATCGTGCGCACGTCAACTGTCCGTTGCGAGCATGTACAGCTTCACGCAGTGTTATGCACTGTAGATGGTACTGGCACTTACACAGTGTACACGTAAGCGTGGGCAGTCCTTCGCCCTCGCACCACAGAAAGTTCGCACACTGTTACCAATTTGGCTGTTGCGTCGGAACTCGTGTTTTCTGTTGTTTGTGTTCGCTGCACTGGCACACTCTCGGTAGCAAAGGGTTGTTAAGTACTGTGCTTTCCCGCGGTCGCATATAGTCCGAACACAGTTCCGTGTCCAGTCCGAGTGATGTCTGTGCTATAGTTGTTTTGTACATCCGGTTGTCGCGGTCAATGATTGCCCGTAGGTGTTGCTTACTTTCTGCCCCGTCGCATTTGCAAATTTTTCGCGCGCGCTTGAATTTACCTATGCTCTCGTCCGTGACGGGTTTTACGCAGTCATTGCACAATGCAGTTGGTATTCTACCATACGTTTCCATCTTCCTGTTTCTGTGTTTTTCCCGTGGTTGAAGTATACGCGCATGCGGCAGTCCCCCTTGCGCTCAACCGGAGTGAGGTGTTGTTTCACGGTCCCTGGTCGAGGGAAGGGAGGGTGGCGTGCTGTCCCCTCTGCTCTGACGTCACGTCTGTGGTATGCGTGTCGCCAGCCTGTCGCGCCACGCCGCTGTCCTTCTCGCGCACGTATTTACCAGTACGTTTTTCTCAGCTGTTACACACTTGGCTGTCCCGCTAGTCTCGCCATACACTTTGTACTCGCTCTGTCACTGACATCCGCCGTTGCGGAAATAAAGTTTTGATTTGGTACACTCAACAGTTCAACACTTTTTCCCCTTGCCTGTTGTTGATTTTGCCACACGTTGAAAGGGCACCATCTGATGTGCTCTTGGTGAGGCCAGAGAGGTGTGGTGTCGTACTACATACCATGTGGGTTCAGGAACCCAAACACCTGAATGTGCCGGCTGCTCGCTGCTGCTGTGAGGGCGCGGGTCTACCGCCCGTGTGGCGATGTCCTCTCTGTGTCCTCCACGCCGGAGATGAGTGGTGTGTTGGTCCTGTGAATGGCTGGTTGTGGGGACTAGCTTCCGAAGGACCAAGAAGTGGCCATGGCCAATAACACTCGCGGAATAAACTTCACTGCGATTTATTGTGATACTGGTCCACACAAATGATTGTACTCTCGTACGTTAAGCGGTTCCACACACAAAGCCTGTGGTCGGCTGAAGCTGTACGGCGCGCACTCGCGTACACGACTATGAAAATGATTACATGGATGCTTAAACCCCTGGGCGAAAAGAGCTTGCAGGGATGGGGGTGGCGCTACTCCTCGATGTACAAAAATGTATGTTACTGATCCAACGAAAAATAACTGACTATTGTAAACTAAAATGTTCGGCACAAAAGAGTTGAAAGTCGAGGAGCCGCGATGCATGTGGCCACCTCCCTCAAGCCCGGAACAAGACTAAATCATGATGGCGGTCACCCTCGCTAGCTAGCGGGGGTGCGTGCCAAAAATGACCTCGTGACCGCTTTGCGCAAAAGTGTAAATAAACCAATACATTAAAACCCTTGAAAAATCACATGATACAATTCTAAACACTACGACAATGCATTAACATACTGGTTATTACTTAGAAACATAAATTTGTTGACACTTAGGGAAATTATTTATTACTGCCTCCCGCTCCGGTTAGCTTGTTAAACTGTCTTTCTGAGTCCGAGCTGGCATGAATGGGAAAAACAATCATATTTCTGTACATGACTCGCTTAGTATTGACACTGAAATTAAATTAGTTTTAATTCATTTGGCGCGCATTCCGTCGCCATTACGTCTGTTAGGTTGTCACTCTGGGCTGCTCCCAGTGTTTTAGAGTCATGTAGCGGAATAATTAGCACTTTTTATTCTTACTCGTGGCATTGCACCGTGGTGGTTATGAACTTCGGGATGTATTTTATGTGTCCTGATATCAGGTTTGTTTTACTCGCCGTGACCTGGCGTCTCTTTGTGCTCTTTGAGCTCCCGGGGCACTCCTAGGCGTTTTACTTACCGGAAACAATATGGCGGAGGTCCGTTTTACTCGCCAGGTCAAGCGCCTCCAGGTAGGTCATGCTCCCACCGCTCCACCTCGCGAGGTAGAGTTGTGGGGGCAAATCGTCTGCTAGACGTTTTCGCGCCAGTCTGCTACATCGTGGTCTGTTAAAGTTCGTAGCGATATGGATGAGAATAACTTTTTATTCCAAACAACATTGGAAAATGATGGAAATATCAGAGCCGAAGATGGAGTGGTATTATTTACAATAGAATGTAATTATTTATTTTGTAAATGATGATTTTTCATTCTCTATTATATTCCCGATAACTACTGCTAGTTCAGCCATTACAAAAAGAAATGCACGCACGCAGTAAAGCGTTTTCCTTCGCCCTTTAAGAGTACAACTCCCTCTGACCTGGGTCAAAATTATTCCAACTTCACCAACTCCAGGGAGACGCGAGAGACGCTGGGTCCATCGCGAGTAAAACAAACCTATTCTTGGATCTTTTGTATACACTCGCGCACTCCTGATTTTGGGACATGTGCTCCAGCACTCTCGCGCTTGATACTGCCAAACGCGGTGATGCTTTGTGAAACGATCAATGCCTCGAGTCACTGATATGCTAGGGTGTTGTGTGGTAGTTTTGTTGTGTTGGGTTTTGCGTGTCTGAATAATTTTCTTTGTTTCGTTATTCCGGCCACGTGGTTGCATGAACCTACCGGCTCTCTTGACTTCCCTTGTTCCGGGACTAGTCGAGGCGCATTCCGTAGTTTTCACGAGTACTGGTGGTGCTGATCGGTGTTGTTTTGGGCGTAGCGCCTGGCACGAACGGTCGCTAAGGTCGTGTGCCATCGGCACACGTCAAGCTTAAAAAATTATCTATGTGGACTTAAGTTTTTAAGTTTGTAAACCCTGTAGTATACATTTTATATTTATTCGAAAACTGCTTTGATTTATTTCATGCTTTGGAACTTTTTCTATAATATTAAAGATTTTTTTTATAATTGCCTATTTGTATAACATATTATAACATATTTTTTAAATCCGTATTATAGTATTTCTGAACATACTAATATTTATTAATCGATCATAATGGTCGGTGCCTTCTCCCCACCCCACAATAACAATAAAAACACGTATGTTTTCGCGCAATGGATGCGTTCTGTATGTTTATAGTTATTTGACAGTTCTGATTTTCGACTTAATCATGAAGAAAACTAAATTATGAAAATGTGTAGTAGGATATTATTTCTTGGAATCTCATATTCGCTAAGTATTTCAGGTATGAAATGGATTTATGTTGATAAGTTTTGAAGTATTAGTACTCCAATTTTAACCCGTTAATTTTTTCCCCGTATTATAACGGAACGCTGCAAGTTATTAACGAATTATCTTGTATAATTTAAGTAAAGTATTAGAATGCATGAAATTATAAACTTAGTGTGTTTTGTATTTATTCTACTGTATCCATAATTACAAAATAAAGCATTGTGAATACACACTTTTTAACCTAGGGACTTGATCACCTACAATTAACATGTATTGCTACCCTGCCATGCTACTTATCTCTATCAAAGCAGTCTACGAATAAAACTTAAGTTACATATTTTCATCCATTATTAATTTTGACTGCGAATTATACATTTATGGCACCAGGCAAAAAGGTAACAAGTACTTGTTTTTATTTGCTAATGTATAGCCACACTATAAGAACGGAATATGGCAGAAGTTTATACTCTTTTTCAAAGCAGTAAGCTATTCGTGACACAAAAACTATATGAATGTTCCAGTGGTTACTAAAAAAACTACAAACGTGTCAATGTGCAGCAAAATATTAGAAATTTAACTACTCGTGTGTATCATTGATGTTATTCTTCACTTTCTGATGTTCATATGTTTTGTGCCTTGATGGTTAGCTATGTTTTGGGTATGTACTTATTTGTAGTTTTTTAAATCTATTTTTTTTCTCTTTTTGGTACTGCTAAGTACTTCATATTTTATTTACCTTGTACTTAATAAGTTGATGATTTAGACTGTGAAACATAACTCGAATCAGTAGACAAACTAATTGTCACTACATGTATAAGTAAAAGTAGATTAAGTTTTGTACTTGTTCATTTAATCTACTGTACAGTACTTTCATAATTTTACATTATCTGAACTATGAAGAAAGCTGACATGAGCCCACATATGATCACGAGCCTGAACTGACAAGACTAATGTTGAATTTGGTTCTATTACTGCTTGCTTTTAAATATATAGGCGTATCTTATGTCATTTCTTCATTTGATTGTATATCGTACATGACTTGTCCAATATCATTGTGCAAGAATGTACACAAAAGAAAGATCGAGGGATGCAATAAACTAAACTAAGTTATTGTTCTCGTAGAAAGATTGTAAAAATTTAACAGTGTTTTTATATTCTCACATTTTATGTCTTCATTCATTACTTATGTTCAGGGTATGCAAGTTATAATTTTGTAAGATTTTTTTTTGTATAACTAGATACTATGTGTTATTTAACTGCTCTGTACTAATGCACCATATGTGCACGCTCTGGTTATTTCTACAGTCTGTCTCATGAAAGAATTCCATATTTTGACATTTCTCTTCTGAGAAATGTACCTGGCTGTTCCATTGTTTGGAGCTTTAAACCTACCTGGCTTCCTGGAAAAGCACTGTCTCCACAATCCTGTTTACAGACATACTTCTCAGAAGTGAACTGTCAAAATGTGGAATTCTTTGATCTTTGAAAGAACTGTGCAATGGGAGTTCATGACTAGATTCAGTTTCTTGGACGTACTCCATTGCAAAATTGAACGACTGTCAAAGAAAAACTAAACAAATAAAAGAAACCATAAAATAAGCAGAGTATGCTTAGTCAGCAAGATACATACACAACATGGAATTCCAAGATGCGACACAACGATGAGACAAAACAACACACACAGTAGATATCAGACACGAACAGAAAAATAACAAAAGAACACAAGTAGACAAGACAAAACGCAACAGATATCAGACATATACAGACAAGACAAACGACACAATGAAGAGACAAAACAAAACACAGTAGTTTTCCAGACAGACAGTGTTACAACGTTTCGGGAACTGGAATCTGTTCCCGTCATCAGGTAGACACACAGGGTTCAGGAACACGAGTGCGACTGATGAGGAGACTGGAAAAACCATGGGTATATATAGGGTAAGCCCACTTATCCTGCTCAGCCAATGGGAGACGAGCTGTCTCCTGATTGGTCGCGCAGCATAGATTGACTCTGATTGGTTGTGATGGGTTGAGTATGTGTTTTTGTTTTGTGCTGCAAAGTTGTTTCTCTCTTAATCAATGGGATCCACATATTTTTAAATTCAATACTCTGTTGACTGAAAATATTGCTATTGCTGATTCATTGATTTTTCTTTTAATTTTGTCAGTTTCCTGTGTAAGTGGTTTCGAGTCTTCCCAAAGAATTTGTAACTATTTTCCCATGCATTTATTATCTGTTTGTTTTTATTTGACCCGATTCCATCTTGGAATTTCTTGTTGTGTATGTATCTTGCTGACTAAACATACTCTGCTTATTTTATGGTTTCTTTTATTTGTTTAGTTTTTCTTTGACAGTCGTTCAATTTTGCAATGGAGTACGTCCAAGAAACTGAATCTAGTCGTGGAATTCTTTCATGAGATAGACTATACATATAGCCCACACATATTAATTTTGTATTTATGTACTACGAGTATACAACTGATGAAATTGAAATTGTTATTTTTGTGTCCTCATTCCCTAATGCCAATGATTTTTCATAAAAACATTTTGTAAAAGATTCTCAATTGAAGCAATGCTCGAGGGGATCAAGAACTAATTCTTGTATAACCTATATGCATGTATTTGGCGATAAATAAAAAAACCCTCTGCCGTTGCTTTAACTAATTATTTCATCAAACTTACTTTTCTCTTTGGATTGTCATAGTGTCACAGTTTCGTTGATGTGTGGTTATGTTGATGTTTAGTCTGTCCTATTTAATAATTTGTGAGAAAATTGACACATAAGTAGGTATTGTCACATTTACCATTTATTAATATACAGTTGAGATAAAAACAAATTACATTATTTCTTGAAATATAAGCGACTGTATAAACCAATGTGTCAAATTCCACATGGCTTTGTTAACACACTTGTACTCCCAGAGAGAGCTGATTCAGTAACAATGATTAAATAGCATTTGTATGTCGCTTCAGTTAGTGTTATATACTATCTAAAATTGTGCCTCAAATTGTCATAATTTGCAGTTTCTAAATATTTAAATAATATACAAACAAATTACTGTCTCTCAAACAGTACAAGATGAAAACCAATGACTCAAATACGTGTGGAATAGCTTATGTTCATGTACGCTTGGAGAGTTAGAATGATAAACAGTGAAAAAGCTTCCTTCGTTGGTTGGATATAAATTTATTACTGTTGTTGACCCAATTATTATTTTTGTATATCAAGTGCTTGTTACCTCCAGTCCTTTAGCAGGATCTGCTTGCCTCCGGGCGGAAGCCCAGTTGTGAGCGCAAACTTATTATTATTGTTGTTATTCTTCTTACTATTATTGGTTACAGTATCACATGCTCTCTCATGTTAGGCTGATGTAGAGTGTATAATTTTCCTTGGTTTAGATGTACTCTGTCAGATGATAGAGCTTCCATGAGTGAAGAAACTTTTTAATGTTTATATAGCCTAGGCCTGGTTGTTAAATGTTGTCCAATGAAGACTTATAAAAACCATGCACACTATGTTGTCACAAGCAAAAATGTTGCCGGCTAGTGCTTATTCTGCCCCTAGGAAATATAGGCATTACATGGAGCAGTAAAAGGAGACAGCCTTTTTGATCGACAAGCCAGTAAATAAAAGGAACTTTAACAAATAAAAAATATTTTAAAATAATGGAAATTGATGATATTTTCAAACACCCTCATCAGACAGAATGTGAAAAGAGAAAAACTGCTGATAATCTCTACAAATAACAAAGAGGAGGCCAAAAAATTTGCGACTGGTAAGAATGACTTGGAACAAATCTCACATGTAAGTTACAGGTAATGAATGAATGAATCCGTTCCAACTAAGAACCAAGCAGGTGTGACGTACTGTAAAATTAAAAAGAAAAATCTAAATTGATTACAATTTTTATTAGAATGGAGCCAAAAAGAAACATTTCAGCAGCAGTAGTGCATCATCAGAAGCATTGTGGTGCACCACAAAAATGTATTGCTAGAAAATTGTAGATTGTTTATGCTTGCATTCTTATTATTTTCGAATTTTTTGTTCCATAAGTATGTAGGCATAATGTTGCTCCTGAAAGGAAATGTGTTGGTTTAAATGTTTTCGAATTTTGTTGTTAATCATCCAGTGGAATATTATAATGGTATTTTTGTCCTCTAGCTAATAGAATTTCTTAGTAGTAGGGTGTCACATGTTGGTGAGGTTACTAATTTAGTTGATACGTTTGTCACAGTTATTAGTATAAGTGACATTTTCGTTAAGGAAATTATTTGTAATGTGGAAATTAGAGTAAAACCATTTCATAACGGAAGGTTAATAAAATTAGTTTTCTTTTATCAGTCGTTCCACTAAATGTTTTGTGTTTTAAAAATGTTTGATTAGCGGACTGATTTAGTATTTTAATTGCCTAAACATGTTTATAGTTCACTGGGTTTTTATGTGCATCATCAGAAATGGTAAATTAGTCATTTTGTAGTAATTTTTTGGGTGATACTTGTCATTTTTCTCATTTATTTGAGCCACCACTGTGAGTAGCAACCCTGTAGTAGAGGGTAGTTCCTTTTTTGTAGCATTGAAAGTGATTGTTTTCGAAGTGGTACGTGTATTTAGCTATTCTTCAATCACTATAGTCACATTGTTGATTATATTATAGATATTATGCTGAATTGAACATTAGTGAAAATATAATCAATTAGGCTAGTGTTGTATGATGTGTGTTATATAGTTAATAGTTTAAGCAGGTCATGTGATTTAAATAAGTTAAGAGAGAGAGAGGGTGTGCGTGTGTGAGTGCGTGCATGGGTGCACGTGTGAATGTGTGCGCATGGATTTGCATTTTATATATACAGTATGTTCCAGGAGTAAACGTCAATAAGAAGGCGGGTGGTAGAGGGGCCCAAGACGTACCAAATAAACCAAACTTGTATAATCCAATTCACAATTGTCTAAATTATTAGCATTTGTTAGTAGTTGGCTGTACTCTACCCAGAGCTAAGAACTGATGTTGGGAAAAGCAATGGTCCATGTGGAACGAACAAAATTTTTGTACTCACCAACGATGAATAATGTTGTCACATTTAGAAACACATTTAACTTCACTGAGAGTACAACTTAGTGGGATAAAATCACTTTCATAAAAGTTTGTTTGGTTTGGTTCTGAAAGATGCCTCTAGTTTGCACAAGATAAAAAAAATATCAACGGGTCACATAAATGATCACCCACCATTGGAAAAACTACCCCATAGTATAGCCAATTAATTAGTAAAAACCAATATTTTAAATTAACAAACAAAAAATATATATATGTGTGTGTTCTTTTATAATGTATTAAAATCAATTTTATTTTTTAGCATGACTTGTCCAATATCTTTGTACATAAATGTACACAAAATGATCTGATGGATGCAATAAACTTAACTATACTATATTATACCATTTCTTCCAGGCTATCTAAGAAAATGGTTATGTAGCTTTCTCTAAGGTTATAAAAAGGGATAACCTCAACCTTGTCTGTGTGTTTAGGTAGAGATATGATACTCTTAATGTGCTATGATGTTCCCCATCAACCTATTTATGTAATTTGATTTCCAAGACTCGTACATAGAAACCAATACATGATACACACTAAAACCTTGATTATTGTAACAACTACCAAAGTTCTTTTGTAGCCTTGTTTCTACAATCACTAGGCTACACATCAGCGTTATAATTTGTTGCACCAAAATATCACTATCGTCCATCTTATTTTATTTAAAATACTTCTGGCATTCATATAAACTATTACTGTATAATGATTTGACCAGGAATAATTTTATATTACGTGTGGAAGTCTTCAATGGTATAACATTCATATTCAAGTACTACCATACTTTTATATTTATTTGCTCTACTGCCCTTGTTCCAACACTGTCTTGTTATCGTGTTGCTCCACCTGGTCACATCCCAGCTTCTCTCTTGTTGAAGAAGCTGGGAGTTCTCTAGAATTCTGCAATTGGGCCCAAATTGCTTCTCCCTAATGAAGATCTTACATTCCCTCATACAAGCCACGAATATCAAGTTTTTCCTGAGTAGGTCCCTAGGTATTTTTGACAAAGAATCGTTTCTTTGGGTGTTAGATGTTCGTTAATGTAGATTTCTCTACCTCTGAGGCCTTGATCTTTGGTGGTTAGGCCATGCTTGTTTAATTTTTGCCCTAATGATTTATTTTTTTCACCTACATGATGGTTTTGCAATTATGGCTGTGTTCCTGTTCCTCCTTTTTAAGACGAGTCTGTGAGCAACATCAATGTCCCTCTTGGCGAGATCCATTTTCAACGATTTTGCCACGTTTGTGGTCGGGTCATAAATCTCCTTCACTGTTGTTTCAATCTCGTGTTACAGGTTCTCAATAAGTTGTTGTACTGTCTCAAGGTTGATAAGTGGCTTGCAGCCTAAGTTCATGTTAGCTTTTTGTCTCTTGCATATTTAGTGTATTTATCGTTTGAGATCTTGACACCCTATGCTGTGCATGGAACCTCCTTTCACATTTTCCTTCACAGCCTGTTCCTCGCTGGAAATTCATTACTTTCTTACCACATACAGTAGACACACTACCTGCCGCCATCTTGTTTGTTTCGTTTTAATATTACAATGTAAGAACAAACCAAAAACCTAATTGACTGTTGAAAAGAGTGGCTGAATAATGATAAAAAATAACGCTAGTAACTGATTATCTTTATATGTCAAGCTGAAAATGGCAATTGGCATTAAAATATATACTGTCTGTTCCAAACGTCTAGACGGCTCGTAGCGCGGGAGTGAGGTAAGCCACTACCAGGGGGAAAGGGGAGGTTTAGGGGCGGTAGAGAAGGCGGACCTTCCTTCTTGATATGCTTCGTGCAGTTCCAAATACTATGTTACTAATTCTTCAGAACAGGGTTGTTGACGATGGAGTGCGGCACTCAACTGAAAACAACAAGTTAGCACTTTTGAAATCCTAGTTATGTTCTTCCTTCTAGAAAATGTATATTTTCCTACCACTTGTTAATATAAATAAAGCAACATAAGAGTAACAGTCAAAGTATTTTGATTATACCGTAGCCAAGAGTTAATGTATGAGGTAACAATATATTTTATTTAATGGTTATTATTCAATACAGTATGGTCTTCAAAAGCGCTCACTTTATTGCGAACTACTTAAAATAGTGTTATAAAGAGGCGAGTGAATGAGAGATTTTGGTCAGCGCTTAACATCGAGGTCTTTAGCGCTGGTGAAGGGTGACATGAGGTGAGTATGGAACGTCACCGGAACGAAAGGGTGGAGGAAACGGGAGATCCCAAAGAAAACCCGCTGACCAATAGCATCGTATTGCACAATTCCCACTTGCGAAAATCAGGGGACCGACCCCGCCTGGAATCGAGCCCGGATCGCCTTGGTGGGAGGCAAATGGTCAGACCCCTCGGCCACCGCGGGCCCTTATAAAGAAACTAAAATATGTGTTGGCTTGCCCTTCTAAGTGAAGTGACATAGAGAGAGCATGAGTGAAAGAGAGAAAAGCAGCTAAATATACACGAGTGAGCAAATCTTCTATGGAAAAATTTCGAACGCAAAATAGAAAAATGTACTAGGGAACATAAAAAATCTTCAGGAAAACGAAGGGGAGTGAAATATAGTATTAACACGTTGAGTTAACATTTTGCGCTAATATGTGATCACCAAAGTGCGGAAAGCAGCCTTAATGTTGTCGATCCATGCGCTGTGAAAAATATGTAAATTTTACAAACCTGTATTTTTTAAAGCATTGTAAAAGGGGTAAGGCTGGTCTCTGCACCATCTGTCATTTATTAATTCGCAAAGGTGATGTTTGTAATATACGTAAAAAAAATCTTTGTAGTCAAATGAAATTGATTTTTTTAGTAAGGAATGTTTAGTTACAAGCCACGTAAATTACACTGTGTGCTATATATTTACTTTAAATCAGGGTGTGTATGTGCACAATCTAGGTATTGTAGAAAAATATAAACCAGGCTGTGTACTGTAAACGAAATTGTATATGAGTAATTATGGAAAAATGCTACAGTAGGTATAATTTTACACATTTTATATCAGGAATCAAACAATGTGTTCACATATATGATCAAAATTCACAAATGTATTGAAACGATATATTTACAAGAATGTTGGACTAAAGTAAGACTTATAATGTACTAGCACAATGCAAAATTAATATTCGTGTGGTTGTTTTACTAACATACTGTATAAACACACAATTATCAGTTAATAGAAATATGTAGTTTTTAATGCAGTTGACAATGTAATTCATGTAAATTTATTCATTTGAACGTACCATTGTCGCAAATAAATTAAGTTTAATATTTGATGTTTTCTCGCATAGTTAAAAACAACATGAGCCTATATAATGTGAAATGTTACTTCAACTTCTAACGTAGTCAGTGGAAGCTCTAAAGTTGCGATAGGCTCAAATTTATCATATAAATGTTATTCAATTTTCTTTTTGTTCTGGACGAAAATTTATACTATTGTTAAATGTGATTCTATCATTATAATTGTCAGAACTGTTAATTGTACAGTTAGAGTATAAATTAAGTATTCAGCTGACACAGTGATTAGGGCAGGCCAAGGAGGGAGCCAGTCAAGGTATGGAGGGGGAAGAGAAAGTTGTCAATAGACATGCGGGGCGTACACAGGGCCCCTACTGCAAGTTAATTTGAAATATTTGTTTGTAAGTAAACTGTTTTTATCAATATATGTTTAATATTGTCAATGAAAATGTAAAATTTCAATATAACTAAATAAACAGTTCGGGATTAACCACTACACATTCTATTGTCCTTGGAGACTAGCTGCTATTGGCTGTTGTGTTTTGAAGCACATTTTTCCGGTAGAAGCCTCCATTTTTGTAGATTTTAGGGCAGGGGATTCGCGAGGTGATCGCAGAGGAAGGCGGACGTGAGGTCGCATGGCGCACAATCGTGTGCGTTAATTTAGCTGAGAGTTTCTGCACAACCTAACGTTGTCAGGTCAAGCAGTTAACCGCATTATGGAAACTGACTGGGACTGTGTAACAACTCGCGGCACCGCCAAAAAATTATTACGTACCGGTACATACGCTTAGTAAAATATCAAAACGGTACGTACGTTGTAACAAATGTATGAATATTAAGAGCACAGTCAGTCACCAAGTCAATAAAGTAATATTGCAATTTTGCTGTAAGGTGTTTGTAAACTGTGCAGTGTGTGTTAAGATATTACTAGAACTACGAGTTTATTGCGAAAAGATTTTTGCACCATTTGATTTCAATGTCTTTGTGTCAGTACAAATTGGTATATTATCGGATGTTTTAACCCTCACTTGTCTTGGTGTTTGAATTGGAAATCTCAGACCTATTGTATCACAATAGTCTAATTCTGATTAGTGCAATCAAATGAGAGACATGTCTGAACAAATACAGGTCGCCAATAAACTTAACGCACAACTGACTGAACTGAAAGGGTGCAAAAATCTTCGCGACGTACATATTGCTACTAGTTTACATCAAGCACACCCAATCTAATTTTACGTGTGTTCCTGAATTAATTCCATTCCAAGAAACTCGCTTCTTATGATGAAATTGGTTGTGATCCAGTGATTTCAGTTTCGTATAAGTGTCACGGATTCAAATCTCCAAGAAGTAGGAAATATTGCAGTGAATGCAAGCCATAGGTACTAAGTAGTACAAGGCAAAGGTCTAAGTTCAAATACGAAATAACTGAACATGTCACATGAATGTCACATAATTTTTTAAACATGAATTTTGTTCAACAATTTTTTCTATTATTAAAATAAAAAAAAAATTAAATACTGTAATTGGTATTAATGTCTTGAAAGTGCAAAAATTTTAAATACACCTTTAATTTTTGGCGTGAATATTGGTAAAATAATTTATTGGTTGAAATAGTAACAATGACGTGATTTTTTTGTCACTAATAAATGTAGCCAAATTTATGTTGACAAAAGAGGCTACTAATACCTTGCATCATAAGTGGACTACAGAAAACATTGTGGTGCCGGTATTCAATGTTTGCAGAATGGGCAGTAGGTTCCAGAACTGTTGTGTCTCGAGGGGGTGGGGACACCCTGGAGGCAGGCCAACAAGGCATGCGCCGGAGGGGAGGGGGCAAGCTAGAACTTGGAAGTCCAGCCTTCTAGATGTTTGACACCAACAGTACTGCAGGCAATACAATTTACAAGCTAGAAATGGCAATTAACATCATCAAAATATGAACTGTAGGTAATATGAATTACAAGCAATGGTTAAACAACAGTACAAAAATATGTAACGTAACTATGTTTATTTATGATTGACAATTTCCCACTGAACTACACAAATATTACTCTACAGAATAAAAATGGATTGTCAACCAGCCCCATAAAAATTATGGATTTAAAGTAGTTTAAATTGTTTGACATATCCCAAAAATTGAAGTACAGGTTAACTGTGGGGATGAATGGGGGATGTTCAAAATTTGCCTACTAAAGGGGAGCATAAAGGAAGTGGGAATGTAATGAGATGGAGGTAGTCTATGCTTTGGATGTTGGTGAATGAGTGGACATTACTGACAGAGAAGTTGGTAATGATGAAGTAGGTTAGAACGTACGAGACCGGTTTCGGACGTGAGTGGCGAGGATAAACTTGCCACCAGGTGATCTCATTTTTAAGAGCACCAGTTTAGTGTCTTGTTACTTGTTACCAACATTTAGATTGCATTAGGCCTATGTATTTTAGTGCTGCCATTTCTTTCACTTGTTGTCACATTGTTTTCTTTGGATTCATTTAAGTACTATTTTATTTTTGTCATGTATATTTTACATGTTGGAAATAGCAATGTTGTACTATTTTTTTTATCCTAATTTGCTAGGTAGTTTGCATCATACATTGATGGCAATAAGTGGCACACAGCTCTTGTGGTTGAAAAGATGATTAATTGGATGCTCTTGTAACATTTTTAAACCTAGTTAGTAAGCTAATAAATGAATTGGTGCTTTTTATAATAAAATAATTGGGGAGTTTCTTGCAGTCTTAGTAAGGATACATACTGTTCAAAATTTCTGTCTGACTTAATGCTGTTGACGTATTTCATATTGAATACCATGCAATTATACGTACCATGTTGCTTACGTACAATTTCAGCACCCTCTGTGGGACAGAATTTATTGCTGTGATCACAAAATTTACTGTATTTTGGGGACTTAGTGCAATGCTATTGAGACAAGGTGTTAACATGTGATTCAGTATGCCCTGTAAGAAATATTTTTAATATTTGCATGTTACAGTGTCATTAAAATGTAGTAGTTCTTTTTTGTAAATTTCAGAAAGAACACTGCAGGTACAGATGAGAGAATAAGATGCTGGGAAAATATATTTTTATGAACGTTAAGTCTTTTGAACAAGCAGTAAATATGAATTTTAGGAGTGAAAACATAGCAGGATGTTTAATGTAAATCACTACCAAGCAGAATTATCAGTCTAGTGGCCAGTTGCAATCCTAACTGGTCACTGTCACATTGCTGCTGATGTACCATCAGTATTCTCAGGTGTATCAAGGAGCAGCGAGTGCAGATTTGTCTGTAACGTAGTGCAGTGGTCGAGAAGCCAAACAGTGTGCAATCTGCTGTTGTGGTAAATATGACCTTTCTTGAAGTGGATGGCCACTTGTGCCTCAAGCAACCATTCATAGTCAAATAACTGCACTCTGTGACATGCATGTACATATTCCGTGCTGGCCTCCGTTGATAAAGAAAGTTATTACCAGAAAAATTGCTCATTTTGAGATTATGCAACCGCTCACATTTTTGGACATGTTAACTGCCATAACATTTGGATTTGGGGTTCTAAAAACCCAGACAGCATTATTCAACATATTCATGATAGCTTGAAGCGTAAGGTTCGGAATGGACTAATTGGGTTACAGGAGAATGTTTCTTCGCTAACAGAACCATAACAGGAGTGGTTAAAATGGATTTACTTGCTTGAAATGTTTTCGTTACAACAGATTGAAGAGTTGCAGTAGTCCATTGTCCTTGAGCATGGTGGTGCACCCCCACTTCAAAGCTTAATCGTTCTAAATGTTCTGAATGAAAAATTCCCTAGAAGGTGAATGGGTTGTGATGGTCTAACATATGGCCCCCCCTCCCCCCGAACGCAATCCCTTAACTTATTTTGTATGGATCATGTCAATTAAAGATAAGTATGTACACAATACTGTTCAATGATATCTCAACTTTTCATGCAAGAATCAGTGAAGCATTCAGAACTGTTGGAACTTGTACATGGGCGTAACTAGAATATTATTGTGGTGTTCTACAAACTACAAGTGGAGCACATATCAAAATTCTGAGTTGGTTTGAAAATAATTCCAAAGATGCAGAACAATTTTTAAACAAACAACAATGCTGTATGTCTCTTAATAGTTTCCAGTTTATAATTTTTTGAAATAATTACGGACTGAACATTGTGTATAGTAGATAGACAGTTTGTACTATTGTCTGATCGTATCATGTTCAATTAATGATGACATGTTAAAATATTTCCTAACATAACTTACAGTGTTGTTAAAAACTATTCACTATCTCTTATATTTCCTTTAACTATAATTTTTCTTTACTTAATCCCAGTACACACTAACATTTTTTGTGTACAGGAAAGTGATTATGATAGATTTTCAAGAAAGGGAACACTAGCTAGCATTCTAGCTGGTATACCACCAAACTGTTTAGTTCTCACTGTCAACTTTCTTGTACGAGAAGGTGTAAGTACATCATTAAAATGTTGAATGTAGTTTTTAAAGCTGCATTTGGGTATTGGAAGTAATTTGTGCAGTATTTATTTAGAGTTTGCCCCAAAAATAAATTGTAAATGTAAAAATGGAAATACAGTATTGTTGGCAATGACTTAAATATTATTGTAGATTAAGTGACATGCTGCACATTCCAGCTATATTTCTTCAGTCACTTCCATCGTCCAGTTAGACACTATTTCCAAAATACGTAGTCTTAGTACAAGCTTTTTAGTTTAAAAAAAAAAAAAAAAACACTTGCTTATACATAAAACTGGTTTGTTTACATTAGACTTGTACAAGAAAAATAAGTAACAATAAAACTGTCACTATCCCGCACTAGCTAACATACAGGTCTATGTATGCTAGCCACTAATATGCTCAGTGGGTGTTCACGTCTCGTACAAGACTTTATGCTGTCTTGTACTAAAAATTCATGTAGCCTATCTCTTGCTTGCCTTAAAAGCATTAAAGTCATTGGTTGTCCAAGACAGTTATTTATTAATTAAGTTTAGTAGTCATTTTCTAAAGTTGTACAGTTAGGTAGACTCTAATTTATTATACTAACATAAACTAGTAGGCCCCTATAAAATAATATTTTATGTATACACACACGCATGCGTGCACACACACACACACACTCTCTCTCTCTCTCTCTCTCTCTCTCTCTCTCTCTCTCTCTCTCTGCGCTGATGTGTTGACTTACTCTGAATTTATAAAAGTATCTTGTGTGATATTTGTGAACAAACTTATATTTTGATAATCCATTTTATTTTATTGAATAAATTTCAAGATACTCGTAATGGACGTACAGTATCTTGTTCATCATAAATAATTTTCTACAGGAAGTTAATTTGTTAACTCTGGCTTTTCTTTTTAATGTCCTTGTTTGTAGAATATTTTACTATGAGAGACTTCCCCAAGAACTTTGTACTGTATAGTAATGAATGAAAATAAGTTATACTCATATTACCCACTTAGCTTGAGCTTGGGATAGACCCATATTACTTAGCTTGTGTTTTTGACAGGTGTATCATGTTTGTCATCGGGAGAGTGTGTGGACCTAAATGGACGCACTATATCACACGGCCTGCACTACGTACCGGGCCCAGATACCTGTACACTGTGTGTTTGCGACAATGGGTATCCCAAGTGGTGCAAAGCTGTGCTTTGCTCCCCACCCCAGGTGAGTTACCTTAACAATTGTGCTGCTGGGAAATATTCCCTGTTAGTACTGATGGCTGATTCCACATCAATTCAGGCAGCTAACAGCAAAATGTGTCAGTTGACCAACTCCAATTTTGCTGAAAAAAAAAAATGTTAGTTATACAAACACAAAGAAACATACTAAAAGCATTTGACCCAAAACAAAAAATTGTTTACAGAGGTGTGACCACTCAAAAAGTTAGCTAAAGCTTAAAAAAAAAAATTAAAAATGTCGAAAACATAATATAAATGTTTGCTCCTTAGAAACTAAAATCTGAGATTTTTTTTTAGACAGCTATTGAAATTCATTTTTTTAAATATGTAAAACGCCTAATGTAGTGTGACTAACATTAAAAAAAAACACTTAAACTTTCTATGTGTTTGTGGTTTTTTTTATATGCTTTCAGAATTTAGTTTGTAAAGGCAAAGGGGATGACCATAGCTGGTAAGTGTCACTATTGGTACTACTCGTGATGTAGTGTCAGCTGTATTTTTTTGATCCACCAAAAAGCTTTACAATCCTAAAAAATTATTATGGAAGTCACAAAAAATTAAAATTTTGTTAATTTTGGTAGTTAAAAATTTCAAAAGCCCCATTTTTTTTAAATTATGTAAATTTGTCAATTGAAGTACTTAACGTATATTTATGCTGTGCAAAAGGTATACTGGATTTTTATCTTGTATCTTTGATATTAATTTATTAAATGGGGCTTTATGTGCTAAGGCTATTGGTTAGGTCTGTATCTGATGCACTGCAACCATAAACATATATTGTAGGAAGTATATGTGGAAAATGTGACTATAAAAGATGTTGATCATGGATGGTGTAACAGAATACTAATTTGAATCCAGTTTATGAGAGTGTAACTGTGCATGAGCAAGTCAAATGGGTGCCCATTTGACTTGTTGTAGTGATGATGCTTAGCAGATATAGGCAGTAGTGATTAGCCATAGCTTATGAGGCAATAGTGATAACGTCCTCTTTCATAAGTCAGCATTGTTTAAAAGCATTTCCTTATCTGCCGTGAGCCCAGCATTGTAAGGTTTAGTCTGCAGTGGCATTGTACCGAGTTGTGTTAGCAGTGGAACTATTGCATGACTAACATGTCACAAGTTCAGAAAGAGTAAGTTGTGCTGATTATGTTAAAAAAGACAAAAAAATTGTGTACAGTACAAAATTTGGTGTGAAATTCTATAGGGTAGGGGATTTATCACTGTTAATACAAAATGTTGTAGGACCCACTGTTACAGTGGAGAGTAGTGATAATTTGTGTAAAAATTGTGTTGCATTCTATAAAAGCAAGGTTGAATTAAGTGGATCCATAGGTGATGTGGTACCTAAAAAATGTGAAGATTCTTCACGTGGTTTTAAATCAAATAATGAAGTTGGGGTGTTTTAAATACAGCCCATTTCAAACTGAAATGTCACCTTTAAAACATCCAGTAACAGTAAGACCAGAAAGATGGCTAGGCTATGTTGAAAGAAAGAAAGTAGAAATTGAATTTACACTGTTAATTTCAGCAGTCAACAAACTAGAAGAATTTTATGGGGTGAGTGGAGTAACTGATAAATCTCTGGAAGATTAATCATCTGAGTACAACGTTTGTACTGAGTGGTTTGTTAATCTGAACACAGCAATGTCGTCAGTAAATTACAATGAAAAAATTTGCTTTCTTACGCTGGTTCCATGTTACTTCAGCAAACATCATCTAACTGAACAATTACCTACCTCTACAAAACACTTCGTTGGCAGATCACGCAAAATAAAGGAAAGTCAGGGGATTTATGCAGTACCTAATCCGTTACTCACCGTCACTTTGGAAGTAGCGCTTTCCTATCATCTCGAGGATATTAAGGACTGTTCCAGGCAAAGTTCCAACAAAAATATTTCTATTAGCGAGAAAGGCAGTAAGATCAAGAAAGTAAAACAATTCATGATCAGATCAGTTAAAGAAGTGTATAATCTTATGAAGGTACAGAACCCGCAGATCAAAACAGGACTTTCTAAGTTTTAGTCTCTTTACCCTAAATGGGTTAAATGTCAGCCAATTCAAGAAGTATGCACTTGTGTTTACTGTAGCAATCTCAAACCGGCGTGTATTATTTCAAAACACATCACTTGAAACAAAACTGTTGTAGAAGAACTTTTCTTGAAATGTATGTGTACAGCCTTCACAGACAATTGTAGGTTACAGGAGTGTGGAAACTGTCCAGGCGCAGAAGGTATAATAGTAGAGCCATTTGGTTTAGAAGAGGTAGAACATGAAGTCGTGTTTGCTATCTGGGAACATTAAGATCTAGTCAAGAATGTAGTTACAGTGGATCAGTTTGTGTCGGATGCAAGACGATAGATGCTAAAGGGTGTATGTCACAGTTATTTTCAAAGTATTCAGAGAAATTGTGTTTCATAGTTGAAAATTTCTGTTACAGAGAGCTCTACACTAGTGTTGCACTGTGATTTTGCAGAAAACTGGTCAGTCTTTTTATCTAATGAGATCCAGAGCTATTATTGGTGAAATACTCAAATCTCAATTTTTACATGAGTAGCTTATTTTAGTTATGAAACAAAAAGTCTTGCATTGGTGAGCGATGATGCAACTCATGACAGTGCACATATGCATTATGTGCTATTGAGCTAATAAAACCTGGAATTGGGAAATTATGTTCCCATAAATTCACTACAGAAGTGATTGTATCAGATGGAGCAGCATCACACTTTATGAACAGATACCAGCAGTATGAATTTTCAAATGGAATGTCTCAAGTCTCAAGACAATGAATTTTTTCTGCAAATTGTCATGATAAAAGTGCATGTGATGATGTAGGAGGACTATTTAAAAAGTAAACATTATGCAACCAAGTTTAACTTGCAAAACGAAGCAACAGAAGCCATCAGTGATGATGAAACATATGTAACCACAGTTTCAAAAGTGCATAGACACACAACTCTCTTACTCTTGAGAGGTGAAGAAGTTGGAAACTTTTGTGGTAAAAAAACTGAGGAATGGAGTAAAGTGAAACCTGTAAACTGTATTCAGTCTAGTCATTATTGGTTGGTAGATGGAGGATAAGTTGGTTTGGCAAGAACTGTTACTCCTAAAGCACAACAAGTGTTTGTAAATGAATAAAAAAGAATGAAATTTTTGATTGATAGCTTCAGAGTTGGTGACTTTATTTCCAGTGGCGCATATTCTGTGTGTGCTAGGTGTGCGGCGTACGCTTTGCATAAACCTTAAATGTTACGTAAAAAAATTCATAAAACTGTAATACCTATTTCAGAAAGTTTCAAAACAAGGGTGGTAGTAAGGATAGTGCATTCTGTTTTGTTGTTGAACGCGTTATTGGTCGCCCTGCTCCTGCCTGTGTGTCGCGTTGTCACTTGTGAAAGCCAAGCCAAGTGCGTAGGAAACGGAAAGAAGAGAGAGACGAGGATATAGAGTGCTGCCCGCTAGCTGTACGTTCAGGGTGTCAGAATTATGAGATCGGGGAGGGAGGAAAGCTGCGCGTGGAGCCGATAAGAAGAGAGGGGGAAGGCTAGTGGCCAATGTTGATGTTTTAGTAAGGGAAGGCAAAGCATGCTGTTGCCTTGAAGATCGCCCTGTCGCTTGCTGTGCTGTGCCTGCCTACTGCCTGGAGAGTTATTGCGGGAGTGCGGGCAGGTTGGTGATTGCGTTTTACAAGACGGGACAAAATCCGTAATGCACATATTGTATTCAATTATTTGTGTATAATTGTGTTAATTACAGTACTTTTAACACTGATAGATTTTAATTAATGTTATTTATATTAACATTATTTGTTTTTAGAAATGCTCCTGTGGTAGTGTTTCTGTCACATATTGACACTTAGAAATTGTTAGGAAAGGCAGACCAAAACCACTGTTACCAGACCTAGTTTCCGAACACAAGGGCAAGAAAGAACAGTACACAAGACATTTTTCTGTTTCGCAGTATGATAGCGTTTAATGGTTTACAGGGTGCCATGATGTAAGTAAGCTTTTCTGTTGGCCTTATTTGCTTTTCTACAAAGAAAAATCAGTGTGGAACAAACATGGTTTTTCAGATTTAAATCACTTGTCAGTCGCTCAACAAAGACATTCAAAATCACAGAATCACATTCAGTCGTTTTTGCAGTTAAAAATGTTCTGGAAAGATAGGGTTGGCATCTTACTAAATGAGCATCACTGAGCTTGTGTTAGACAGCACAATGAACTAGTCAAGAAGAATAGAGAAATCTGAAAAGACTGATTGATGCAGTATGTTATTTAGCTAGACAATAACTTCCATGACGAGGTCACGATGAAACAGATTCTTCTGTTAACAAAGGAAATTATTTGGAACTTCTTGATTTGTTGAAAAGCGATGACCCCCTGTTGGAGACATACTTAAATAAATCTACAATAATTCGAGGAACCTCCCCCATTATCCAGAATTATATTATTTTAGCAGTTTCTGAAGTTGTCATGGAATCGTTGAAAAAGAAATTCCAGTCAACAGACTTTGTAGCAATTATGCTTGCTGAAAATTCCGATATATCGTGTAAATCACAACTGTCAACAGTTTTGCGTTATGTTCATGAAGGTAATGTACATGAGCAATTTGTTGGGTTTACTGATGTTAGTGGAGATAGAACTGCTAATTGTTTGTTTCTTCATGTTGAACACATAATTAATGAATGCGGATAAGTTGGTTGACCAGACTTATGATGGAGCCTCTGTAATGAGTGGTCATACAAATGGCTTGCAAAGTAAGGTTTTGTCTGCATATCCTAAAGCTCTCTTCACTCATTGCTATGTCCATGTGCTAAATTTAGTGTTGCAACAAAGCATATGTAGCATAAAAGAATGTAAAAATTTTTTCCAGACTCTGAGTCGTTTTGCTTCATTTTTTTACAAATCATCTAAAAAAACATATGCTTTACATGAATTCGTTCAGAGAAAGTTGCCATCACTTGCCCCAACTAGGTGGAACTTCTATTCCAGACTAGTTCACACAGTTAAAGAACATAGAATAGAACTTTTAGAAATCTTCGACAGTGTTCTAGATAACACAGATAATTGGGACAGCGATGCAGTCGTAAAATCTCAAGGGTTTTTAAATGTTCTTAGCAATTTTCAATCCATTTTATTATTGGAAATTTTTGCAAAGTTATTCAGTTATACACATGTGTTTTACAACATACTGCAAGCAAAAAACTATGATGTAATGTACTGCTGCAACAAGATTAAGGAGATTTCAGAACAGCTGCAATATGACAGGGAAAACGCTTTTGACATGCTTTGGAAATCGACTGTAACTCAAAACTGTGACAAAAGTACTCGACAGAGGGCAAAGAGACTTCACTCGGATGAAACAGAAATTGACAGTTATCGTTGTTCGTATTTTCAAATAGATGATCATATTTTGTCAGAGATAACACACAGGTTCTCTTCTTTAAATACTAAATTGGATTTTTTTCACCTGCTATACTGTGAGAAATACGAGAATTACAAAACCAATTTCTTCTGATCATCTTTTACATAAACTGTCGTCAATTTACCTTCAACCCTTCGACTGCGTTGCTTAGAAAAAAAAGCTCATAGTACTGTACAGTTCATGCAAGTTCTCTTCCAAGAATGTGTGTGAGATAGTCAAATTAATGAACCAATGTGGTCTTAGTTCAGGGTTCAGTCAAGTGTATTATAAACTGTCAACTTTAATATTGACAATTCCGTGTACTGCAGCTTCTGTGAAACATTCTTTCTCGGCTCTTAAAAGAATCAATATCTATTTGAGAAGCACACAGTTACAAGAAAGACTGAGGGGGTTAAGCCTACTTTCCATTGAAAAGCAAGCTCTTATCTCTCTGAAGGGCAAGCCATCATTTTACGATGCTGTCATGGAGAAATTTCTATCCCAGGAAAGGAGAATTGAACTGCTGTTTAAGTGACATTCTTTGATAAGCAACTTTGGAAATTTAATATAAATTAAATTCTGTAGTAGTTGAGTATTGCTTGGTTGAGACAGACAGACATGTTGATTATAAATCTTGGATATGAGCAGAGAACATTGTAAAATAATAATAATTATTATTATTATTATTTGAACCATTCTGAATTACCATGTGATTCTTTAGTTTTGATATCATGTGCATGTTAGTGTTTTCAAGGCCACATGATGCGGTGCTTTTGAAGTGAGGTCTGGTAGCTATAGGTCTACTGTTTTTTTTTGTGTCCTAGATCCTTTTGTAATATGTATAATGTTTATCATAAAGCAGATACATACAAAGCATAAAGACAAAATATTTGCTGGACTCGTTGTGGCAGTAGGTAGTTTAATACTTTATATAAGTGCACAGTTATTATTTTCTGCAATTTTCTGTACAAATATATTCCATTTCAGTGTGATTTTTATATATATGTTTGGTTATATTAGATATATTTAAGGTTTCAAGCAACATCGTACACAATAAAATATATTTGTTAATGAAGTGTAAACATAACATAATACCTGAAACATTCATGGAAATGAGAACTGTACAATACATGTTATCTGCCTAATATTTATGAAGCGTCGTCATTGTCGCCGTCGCTGTTATCGCTTCTGCCGCCACCGTTATCACCGCCGCCGCTACCGTTATCGCTGCTGACGCGCGGGTCTCGTCGAACGTCTTGTGATGGGCCGGGAACAGGATTTAACTCTGACGTAGCAGCACGGCAGATTGCATTTTTAAATGCTTTTTCAAGAGTAACTTGTTTGGGTTTTGGTTTCTGCCTAAGCAATGTTTCTTTAATTGCGTAAACAGACATAACTTCGCGTGCACTTATAAATGATCGTTGCTCTAATCCCGCAATTAACTTGTTACACATAGCTACCATATTATTTATGGAGACGTTTTCATTTTTTTCTTGTTCGCCGTCGTCATCTTCACTGTCATCGCCGTCCTTATCTGGATTTAAAATCATCCCGGAAATTTCTGCATCGCTCAGTGAGTGTACAACGGGCACGTCCTTGTCAATATTCAGCACTTCCTCAATGTCTGCGGCCTCTAACTTACTTACACAGTCGTCTGGAATGATTTTTGTGTAAGTAATGAGACTGTTCACAATTTCTGTCTCATCACTAACTGCGGGAAATCCTACGAAGTCGTCTTCGTCGTCTTCCTCGTCCTCAAACACAGTTTTAGGCCACAGCCTGTGCCAAGCATTTGTTAGTGTTGATTTTTCAACACAATTCCAAGCATTTGCAATTGCGTACATCGCATCTTTAATGTTGAACTGCTTCAGGAAGTCCTTAATTCCTTCGCCTCTGTTTACTGCAACTAACATGCACGTCATGAAGTTGTTTTTGTATTTGCACTTCATTGATCGCAAAATTTTCTGGTCTGGTCGCATGGTTGTAAAATGGACGTCACATTAGGAGGCAAGTACATACAGCAAACATTGTTTTTCACAAGAAGTTCGGCTGGTGGATGTGCAGAGCAATTATCTAAAAATAACACTATTTTGCAGTTCTCATCCAATCCCACTTCACTACAATGTGCTCTCGCTGCTGGAACGAAGTGCGAGTTGAACCAGTCTGTGAAAAGTTCGCGAGTGACCCAAGCTTTCTTGTTGGCGTAATATTTTACGGACAAATTACGCACCCCTTTCAAACACCTCGGATGTTGGCTTTTTCCGATCACTGCCAGTTTCACTTTGTGTGAGCCTGCTGTATTTGCACATGCAAGGATGGTTAATCTATCTTTCGCGTCCTTGAAACCAGGAGGCGCTTTTTCGTCGGCCGTTGTTAGTGTTTTTTGGGGGACATAGCGCCAGTACAAAGCTGTCTCAGCAGCATTGTAAACTTGTTCTGGACTGAGATTTCCATTGGTTACAATACTGGCGAATTTCCCGACATAATTTTCGGCTGCTACGTGATCAGCTGAAGCCTTTTCACCACAAATTTTTAAATATTTTATGCCGTGACGTTTTTTGAATTTCTGCAGCCATCCTTCTGAATACTGACAGTCGCCTTGAATATTCAAGTCTTCGTGAAATTTCTTGGCTTGCTTCATGATCATCGAACCATTTAATGGCACACCCTCACTTCGTCGTTGCCGAATCCACTCCATCAAAACACGATCGACGTCTTCATTTTGTGCCCTATGCATGGTCTTTCGGCACTCCATTGCCTTACGGTCGTCACTTTCACTGTAAAACTTAAACAGTTTTTCTTTCTGCTTCTTCAAGTCGTAAACAGTCGTAGTCCCGACACCATATTCCTCAGTAAGTTGCCGTACAGGCACGCCACGATAAAGTTTCTTCAGCAATTCCACTTTTTGAGTTATTGTTAATGACGAATGTTTTCTTTTTTTTTTCACTGCCGCCCAAAGGCATATCGGAATGCTTTTTGCCATCACTACAGTCAAAGTCCGCGTCACAACTCCCTTGAAAATTCCAAACAATTAAAGAAAATACCCACATATGACCTACCTCAGTCGAGTAGCAAGGTCAAACTGCCGAACTAGCGGCAGCGCGAGCGCCTATTCTCCGTTCACTCTAAGTTGAGTTCTGAAGTAAACAAATAACGTAATATCATTGCACTTCGCTAGCTTTCTAATTGGCTCAATTTGTGCATCGCGCCGACGTACTATTTCCAACCGAAAAAAGTGTGTACAGTCAGAATCATAGGAAACAACAACGCCGTATATATTAAAACAATATTGCGTGAAAATTTCGTACGTGTTATCGACATAGGGTAACAAAAAATTCATAAAAACTTGATAAAAATATTGACATCATGTGCAATTACAGTATACTTCAAAATTTAATTGTAATTGTCAAGTCATGACTAACGATTGTATTCAAATATTCTGGTATTAACCTAACGAAAATTTGGTACTACATGCAGAAAAACACTAGTCAATAAAATGACTGATTAAACTTACTGTAAAGTCCTCCTGGATTATTTTGTACTTCATTTTCACTGTTCACGTCCAGCATCACATAACGTAATCCGCAAGCGACGTAAAAATGAACTAACGCGAGGACGGAACAAAATAAATCAAGGAACTTTGGTTCGGACCACGCGGCCGTGGTTCGGACGAACTGGAGTGGAAAATGAACGAAAAAAAAACATTTGCATTAACCACAACATTGATGTGTTAACGTCCAAAAATACTTTGAAAAAATAAAACATTATATCTGATTGTGATATTTCTGACTTAAATTTTTACTGTGGTAATTATTACTGAACTAAACTTTTGGTATTTTCAGAGTATCATACATCTCTAAATACTGGCAAGTGTACCAAGAAACTCGTACGTTTAACAGTGCGTCAGTCAATAATAACTCGTGAACCAACTGTACGGACGTGTCGTCCGCTAACCATAATTATAGTAATAAATATATAGCGTCGTAGATTGTGTTTGCATCATCTGTATATTTTAGATATTTGTTAATAAAACTCTCTCATTAAGTGATGGAGTGGTAAATTTATATGTACACGACAGATAACAAAGATCTATTTCTTATGCAAGATCACAGTGCACGGCGGTTGGCAGCCAATGAACATGTTTGTTTATAATTTGCTTTGTTTATCCTAAAACTCAACTAAGAGTGAACGGAGAATAGTAGCGGTAAGGTTAATTCTATTACAGGTTAGAAAGAAAATACGTTTTCTTATGGGAGAGCTTGGCACAGGGAAAATTTCTGCCACTAGTTTCGCTTCGATCGCTAAGTGACCAAATAAATACGAAACCGTAGTAAAATTAAATTTAATTAAACTTGGAAATTGTATTTGTCATTTAATTTAATTTTAAAGTGAAAAGAAACTAATTTCGCGTTTTAAATTATCAACTTAATGTAACTTAAAATTCAGGAAAGCTCTGTGATTGGTCAGTTTGGTGCATTAGCGATACCAGCGCTCAAGTGGCAGAAATTTTCCCTGTGCCAAACTTATAACATTGATCTTTCTAACCTGTAGTAGAATAAACCTTAGTAGCGGTAAACAATGCAGCGATCGATAGTCGCGGCGTTTCCAAGTTGCCTCGTGGCTTATGCCGCGTTGCCAAGTCGTGCGCGCCAACACGCCGCAAATATTTTTAACTTGAATTTTCGGCCCACAAATGTAAAAAATAAAAATTATGTTCAAGCTTCGAAAAAATTTCGGATTTCAGAATTTCGGATAAAGGATGGTGCACCTGTGTGTGTGTGTGTGTGTGTGTGTGTGTGTGTATATATATATATTGTGTTTCATGTCTATATGAAATGTTATGAGTAAGTAACTTTCAACTCAAGTTTTGCGAATGAGTTCTTGAGAACAGAACCCAGGGACGTGCTTAAGGGATATAACCCTCTTCCTCCTATTTTTATACATAACCTTAAGAAAGATTTATCTGAAAAACATTTTATTTAAATACAGTAAATGTCTTTTCCAAACATTTCTAAAAAAAAATATGACTAATTTTACCAGCAGAATATTTAAAATTTAGATACAAATACTGCTTAAATAGTACAATTTTTTACTTTGAAATCCAAATTTTTCCGGGGCAACGGTGTTCCTATATAAAACGAAAATGCCCTCGACCGCACGCCTACCACATTTGTTAAGGAGACACCACTGTTTATTGCATGAGTATACGATGATCATTGGTGGATAGCTCAAATCTCAAGAATTTTAAGAGAACTAAATGATGTCACTGCACTATTTGTGCATTCACATGATCCCGCAAATGGTTTCAAGTGGCCTACAGTGAACAATGAGTGTCAAATTCAACTTCAGAATCTACTCCTGAAGATGAAACCTCCATTTCCATATGGTCAATTTTCACGGCATTACAACTTTGATCACAACAAAATAAATAAAATTCAGTAGCATCACAATAACTGGTAAGCTCAATGTACATTCATACATTTGTCATTGTTAAAAGGACAACATTGCCAGGCTTCAGTGTACACATAATGCCCCATTTCAAAAATTCATTTCGAGATACAAGGCAACACGACATGAATATACATAATGAGACCAAATTTTACAAAATGGGGTTTTTGGGATTTTCACCTCCCAGCATTGACCAAATTTGATTTTTTTTTTTTTTGTGATTTCTGTAGTGTTTTTCTGGAATTGTAAAGCTTTTTGGTGTGTCAAAAATACAGCTGAAACTAGGCCTACATCATGAGTAGGGTTCTAAAATTTCCAGAAAAATTAATGAAAGGAAAAAAACCAGGAAAAAACAGTTTTTTTTTATTTTCCGGAAAAATTGGAAAAATTTCTTTAAAATAATTGTGAAGTTATACTAAACCTGTGGTGGCAAAATAGTACGTAGTAACTTATGTAAGGTATTTAAATTAAGGCGAAAAGGGGTATCTGATTCATTCTGAACATTTACTTACTATAGAGTATCTCATGCTTAGATTGCAGTATAGGGTTATATGGACATTTGCTTTCTCTTTCCAATGCACGGTAACTGTTACAAGCACTGTCCTTGTTTCGCAGAGCACTGTTGCCAAAAATCTTAAAATTTTCAGCTTGTGACTTTGATTTTAAAATTTTTGCATATTGTACAGCATCAAAACGTGCATCGGGTGATATAGTTAGTTCATCATTTACACCATTTTAAAGGGTTGAAAAAATTGTATCCAGATTTTTATGGTGTGTAATTTCATATAGTTGGACGCTAACAAACAAATCCGAAAGGTAAATTTTTTCCGATAGTTGTACAGAAATTTTTTTTCTAACGTTATGTGCGCTTTCTAACAAACTAAAACATCAAAAATTTGGTCAGTGAGAAACTTTTTCACTATTCAAGTTAGGCCTATATGGGAGATGAAAGAGAGGAAATTGTTCGTAATGTGCTTTATCCGTTCTCTTGTAAAAAGCTGTGGAAAGGTTAATAAATAAGATACAGGCTTCCTTTAGTCAGCAGTTATCTTTGTTCCGTGTCCTAAACTGGTTCAGTAGTGAAACTACAGTGTCTTGCGGCCGAACGATTCGTCATGTATGGTGACTTGATTTCGAAACAAAATTTTGTGTGTGTAATTTTTTGTTAACATTTATTTGTATGGAAGGGAAAACAATAAAAAGTTGTGTAATATAGGTAGGCTACGCTAAAGGGAGCAAAATATTGTATTGATCTTATTACAGTATTTTTCATATACTAGGGAGATTTAGAAGAAACAGGATGTTCCAAACAAACAATTTATGCTAATAGGAAGAAACAATAGCAACACAGTACAGAAAACTAACATGAAAAGTTGAAATCATAAAGGAATGACAAACAATAAATAATTCCCGTAAACATATTTAAGGGAATGATCCTTCATTTCTAAAACTTGTATGGTAAATTTTTTAAAATCTTAAATTAGAGCAAATATAATAATAAAACTAATACAGTTTGTTTATAAGGTTTCACTATGTCGTCTAATTTCTTTTCTTCACAAAAAAATTTACCTGGTTTCGGTAGGCTAAGTTAATTGACTGATGAAAATTCGTACCTTCAACTTTATGGATAAGTATTGAAAAAACTACATAATATATCGGCTAGTAAAACAATTTTAAACAATACAGGTAAACTTATCGTATTATGTACCCAATATGCTCTCGTTTAGGTTTAAGATATAATTTATCAAAGTTGTAGTGGAAATGAGTGATACGCCTAAGTTGACGTCATGGCAGAACATTAATGTCCTCTCTTTTGTTGATGACCAAGTGTGGTGGATCAGTGGTACTGAGCATGGTGGAGGCAGTAATTAAACAGTCGCCTCACATTCGGGAGGACCCAGGTTCGATACCCGGCTCCGACCATCCTGATTTCTATTTTCCAGGGACTTCCGATATCACTCCAGGCGAATGCTCAAATGGTTCCTTAACAAATATCTTCGCAGACTCCTTCCCTGTTTCCACCTGTGTTCCTCTAAAGCCTTGTGCTGTTCGAGGACAAGTAAAAATGTCCAAATAAATAACATCCTTCTCTCCCACTTTAAATTTATAGCAGACATTAACAGTAGACATATTTTTCAGTTCCCACACGACATTGATTTTGAGTGATCAATTTCATATTCATCAACTACCCCAACCACGTTGTCGTCTTCAGACAGAAGCTACTAAAATGGAAGAAATCTTTCATTTTGTCAGCAGTAGCTATAATGATTAAGAGGTATGTGATAATTATTTCTTAATGAAGTGCCCATTACAATTCATGTAGTGAATTAATATAAGTGGAGTATGAGAATTGTTTCTTATTTTAAAGTAATAGAAATTGTTATTAATTGCATATTTTGAAGCGTGATGCTATGCAAATTGTAACAGCAATCAAACAATAAAGAATATAATATTTAAAGCTAAAAACTCTGAAGTAGTTCACCTCCCGAACTTTGTAACGTGGCTGAGATCTGGCATAAGCGCGCGCCATAAACTCTGTACTGCAATCTAAGGTTGGGATGCTCTATAGCAAGGTGTATGAATGTGGAACGAAGGCAAACATAAGAACTTCACAATTTTAAGACATGGGGAACTACAGGAGCATCACGTTACTGTGATGTAAGTAACTTGTTTACTAGTAATCAGGAACACACACACACACCATCATAAGTCGTAACTGAACACCTGGCAAACAGCAATCAGTGTCAAATTTCACATGTCAATTATGTGTCTGAAAAAAAAAAATGGCAAATCATAAAGTTGATAAACGTAAAACAACAGCAAAGCACACCACTCAGCCAGTTGGTACAAGCAGCAAGATAATAAATAATTATCTTAGGGTGTTACTTATGAATTTGAACTACAAAGGGTTTTTTGTTGTACCTAATTGAAACTGTTTTCCTTGCAGAGATTGTAAGTTGTGTATGAGTATGTGTTTAATACATGTGCATATTGTTTATTTTACTGTACCAACTTTATTGTGGTTCTTTTTGAAACTTTGTGTTACATTTACTAATTATTTCATTTTCGTGGTAGTGGTATGGTACTATGTGTAACGGTAGATAGGCCCGAATGTAAATACATTAAACGTTCAGATTTGTAATTCAGACATGTAAGATTAATTTTATTGCGCTTTTTTCAATTTTCCATAATTTTTCACTTTGAGGGAAAAAATCCAATTTTTCCCATTTTTACATCAATGGAAAAAAACAAATTTTTCCCTGTTTTTCCCCCAATTTTTCCAGTTTTTTCCGAAGCTTCGGAACCCTAATAATGAGTAGTACCAATAGTGGCACTTACCAGCTTTGGTCGTCCCCTTTGTCTTTTAAAAAAAATTCTGAAAACATACAAAAAAACTACGAACATATAGAAAGTTTGTGGAGTTTTTAAAATATGTTTGCCACACTACATTACGTGTTTTATATACCTAAAAAATTTCATTTCAATAGCTGTCTATAAAAAAATCCTCATCCTTCTAGCTATAGTTTCTGAGGAGCACACATTTATACACTTGATGTTTTTGACATTTTTCATTATTTTCAAGTTTTAGCCAATTTTTGAGTGGTCATATCTCTGTAAGCAATTTATTTTTGGGTCAAATGCTTTCAGTATGCTTCTTTATGTTTGTATGACCAGCAAATATATTTTTTTCAGCAAAATTGGAGATGGTCAATAGACACCCCCTGCCTGAATTGAAATGGAAAGGATCTGATGGATACTAATGCTCTAATGTTTGTCTCTGCAACCATTTGTATTGCGTGTGTGAAGACTTCAACAGCGCTAGTTTATTTTTGTCAAATTATAAAACTTTTTTAAATTATACCATCTTCCTTTATTTTGTTTAATGATTGTATAATATACTTTAATCAAGGACTAATTTAGTATATAAAATATTGTCAATGTATTAGTGATATAGCAATAAACGAACTAGTTATTATAGAATAGCCTACCTTATAATATTTATCCTATTTCTGTAAAAATTCCATATTGAGTTAAGTTAACGTCAATATGATAAAATGTTAACTTGGCGTCAGAAGTAGACATGTTCTTCTTTTAAGTATGTATAATATTTTGTTTTACTGCAGTTACAGCTATTTTTTTTCTTGTGAATGACCTATAAATAAAACTGTGTGAAGCACTAAACCACTTTGTGTCATTACAAATTAAGTGCAGAATTCATAACTTTTTTGTTTCATGCAACTTAATATTTTAATCTTACCGCATCATCTCACTGTTTTTGTGAAAGGAGGAATAAAAATATATTTTCAAACACTTAACGTAAATCTTAAATCTGAACGATACGTGTCTGTATTGATTGTTAAATGTTCCAGTTTTAAATGCACTGAAGCCGCTGGTTAAAATAACAGTGCAGAAAAGCTGATCAAGTAGTTGGGCTTATTTTCCTTGCAGTCATTTCACGGTTCGTCAGTGATAAACTCGCACAGTGTTACGTCTGAGTGTACACTCTGCCAGTTGACAGACTGATGTGTTCTGCTATAAGCCGTTGGTGGCTGGTCTGACTCTATTTGCGCCACAGTTTTCAGGAATGTATCCCTGACGTAAACAGAGAACGTACTGTATGTTGACCTTCCACATCCGACTAGCCAACCATACATATCGGATTCAAGGCAATTACATCTGTGCAACACAGAACCTGGTCTTATCAGCTACAATGCACCCAGTACATTGGCCTAACCACAGGATGCTTAGCCACGGGACTGATACTGCAGGCTTCAACATAAACCCACAGGTAGAACCAGTTGATGCACGTGAAGCCTCGTACAAACTAATTATCGACTCCAGTTAAAACACTAGACTGTTGAGAGTCTTATCACCTCCTGACAGTAGTACAGACCTGAGGTACTGGGAACTAGCACATGAGAACATCATCAAGTCTAGACAACGACCAGGCCTCAACATTACATGAAACTACCTTTGCATACTTTCAAATTACCCGTTGTACCCTTGGCTGCTAGTGTACTAGTTACATACCATCACTTACTGTCTACCAAACTGCAGCGTGCCACCATTCATCACCCATGGAAGATGGTTTGGCCAGCAAAATGTTGCAACCGCGCAAACAAATTGTCATCTGGCTTGGTTTTCGTGTACTCGTACCTGCAAGTACTTACAGTACTTTGCATTTCTGTCTTAATGTTATTGTAATTAGTAGCTTAGCTGCCTTTTCTTGTCTCTCGCTGTGTTTACATGAGAAGCTTGAGAAATATGTCTATTATCGTCTTTACTTCCATATCACTGGACCTCCACATTAAGTAAAACCCTTACTATTATGTGGAAGATCAGTGTTCCGCATTGACACCAAATACAAACTTTCTTTGGTCCATCAGTCATTATTAACCATTTTCTTTTGTTTCTATTTTTAAATTTTTCTACCTTCTAAATGTACCATTTTGTACTGTGATATGTTCTTGGATCTTTATTTTTAGTTGGCAGATTTAGTTGATTTAGTTAACAATAGTTCGGAAATTTTAGTAAATGGTAATTTGGTGCAAGTATCCTTTTGCTTTTTGATGTTCCATAGACAGGGAAAAAAATTTATTAAACCTGAAAGGGTCAAGGAATAATAAAGAATTTTTTCATTTTTGTTTTTCTAGCCACCTTATGAAATTGATATAATTTTAAGGTGTAGATAGGATAATGCTGTGAGAAAAATTAAATTACAACTGCATTCAGATTTGTTTGGTAGCAACTCAAACATGTCTGTACAATGTGCTCGTTACTTGTTGTCAAGGACTGCAAGTCATTCCGCGTAGGGAATTCGTGCTGCGAGTTCATCTGCCTAGACGACACCCTTGCCAAGACGCCATCAGATGGCAATGCAGGAGATGGCAGCACAGACCTGGGACTGCGGCTGATAGCAAGCACCGTAACTGCAGTCCTATCCCTTTCACTGCTCTTCTTCCTCATCCACCGGCTGCGGCAGCGTAAAAAACGAGGTACGTATCTATCAGGATACTTTTACATAGTTCTAAGTACGTATAAGGTTACATGTTATGTTCTATTAGCTTCGGAAACTTAATCAGCTAGTTTGTGGTCTGGAGGGATGGTAACTCGTGAAGGTTAGTTAACACCTGAAGATATCCTGGTACCACAATTATAATATTACCAGCAATCTGACACCCACTTTTCATTAGATCGTCACCATAGACTGGTCAACTTAGTAGGAATGATGACTGTGTACAATAATAGCACGTTGCTCAGAGCTGATGGTCACATTGCTGTTTGGCTACCAGGCATGTAGTACCTTTAAACTTGTTTATATTTCTTACAATTGACATGTTGTGTTTATTGCAAGAGTAAATGGAAACCATGCTTAATCCTTTTGAATTTGTCATTTGAAATCATAAACAAAACTAACGTTTAACTTTTGTAGTCTTGGCAATGTTAATGAGTTGTAAGAGCACTACTACAGTCAACTGTCGATTTTACAACTGCACGAACCATGTAAAATTGAAAAAAAATTTGCTTGAAAAAATATAAAATAGCAGTAAAATGTGCTGCATTTATTATAGCTGCAAATGGTTGCGGTTATTTTCTCGAAAACAGTACTGCCGCACACAGCGTGTTTATTTTAAAAATATACGTTGCTGCTCCTTCCTCCCGCACGACACGACGGCCAGCCGGCACCCCGGCCGCCTCTTCCCATCTCCCGGCCTACTGCACTATGCCATAACTTTCTTGTTACTGTGATTTCTCGTGCCCTTGGATACAGTAGTCTTTCTTTGTGCCTGTGATGTTACAATTTTGATTCGCGCTGTTTTCTGGACTTTTCTTGGTTTCAAAATTTGTTTTCGACCCATGCTTCAATTTTTTTTAATTTTGATTCAGTAACGCTTTGGTTAGCGTTTTTTTTACAATTTTAGACGACCTCGCTATTTTTATTGGATTTGTATTTCGGACCTTTGGTTTCAACAAAATGACTGGAAAGAGAACATTCTTGACACTTATGAAGACGTACGAGATTATCCAGGAAGTGGACGAAAACAAGATCACCAATACAGAAATTACACTGCAGCATGGCGTTCCAAAGTCGTTTATTAACAATAATCAACTTCTTGATGTTTGTAATTGTTTACTGTTGGTGAACAAATTGAAACTGAGTATCAAATCCCTCTCCATGCATATTGATGAAGTGTGTAAAAACTTGTGCACAAAGTAGAACCATTGTAGAAGCATATTATTTTCACACGATTGGCCAAGCTAGAGAAGTGAAAGAACTGCAAAACAAAAGTAGTAGTATTGTCATCATTTTCTATCTCCTGAGCGAGCGTAGTGGAGTGGTCAAAAGTGACACAAGTGATGCCGGTTAGACACATCGTGTATGTTGTTTTTGAACTAACCAGTTTCCAGATTGGTCCTTGCGCACACAAATTATCGTACACGTGTGTGGTGGTTGCTCTCTGCCGTAATGTAAACGTAGACAAGGGCCCAAGAGGCAAACAGCTTTATCAAAACGTATGTTGTGCCAGCTATAGTTACTTTTGCCCTCAAAGTTTGTGCCTAATAATGTGTCGATGAAATGTCTCAGATATCAACCATGACGTACATTCGTTCAGGTTGTATGTACCTGTTAAAATAAATTACTATTTCAATCAACAACAGTGCAATAGTACCCTTTAAATAGTTTCGAAACGCAGGCATTGCTGGCACTTAATTTACGTTGCCGACTATATTCATGTTTCATTATCATGAATTCATGCTTGATGTTGAGCTACAGAAAAGTCGTATATGCACTTTCACAGTATCCATTTATTCAAAATATATCATTATATTGAAAAATTTTACTATTTCAATGAACTTTATAACCATATTTTGCAAATAACTTCCAAAAACTGACGTTGCGGCGGCAATAATTTATGTTGCCAGCGATGTAATTGCTTAATTTTGAGCCAAAGAAAAGTTTTATATGCATTTCCATAGTATCCATTTATTCAAAATGTGCCATTCTATTGAAAAATATTACTATTTCAATAAACTTTTTTAGATATTCTTGCAAATAACTTCGAAAAATAGTGGGGGGCCACTGTGGCCGAATGGTCCGACCATGCTGCACGGTAACAACCGATAAACACTTCGCATATTCCAAAACACAAAATGCTTTCTGTTGTTTTGTCGCCATTTTTTAAACTGAGGTAGTGCTGCTACCTGGTGTGATAACACGTAACTTTTGTCTTGAGAAAAATACTCTGAGAGTTTCTGGTTTTGTATAACTTATTAATTTCTGACAAGTACTTTGTGAGTTGCAAATTTTTAAACCCCAGGGAATCATTTATAATAATCCTGTATATTCTTGGGATCATGGTGGCCGAGGGGTTAGACCTCTCGCCCCCCACCAAGGCGATCTGGCTTCAATTCCCGGCGAGGTAGGTCCCCGGATTTTCACATATGGGAATCGTGCCGGACAGTGCCGTTGGTTAGCGGCTTTTCTCTGGGATCGCCCGCTTCCCCCGCCCCTGCATTCCGGCACTGTTCCATACTCCCATAATGTCACCCCTCACCAGCGCTAAAGACCTTGATGTTAAGTGCTGACCAAAATCTCTCACTCACTCGAAATATAGCCGTTGCGGCCACATGAATATGTACTGCTGGCGACGTTTTTGCTTAATTTGAGCCAAAGAAAGGTCATATATATGCTTCCATTGTATCTATTTATTCAAAATACATCACTGTATTGAAAAATATTACTATTTCAATAAAATTTACTAATGTGTTCTTGCAAATAACTTCCGAAAATGGTTGTTGTGGCAGCAGGAATGTACAGTGAGGTAAAGTGAAGATATTTTGGTCAGCGCTTAACATCGAAGTCTTCAGTGCTGGTGAGAGGTGATGTGATTTGAGTATGGAGCAGTGCCGGAATGGATGGACAGGGGAAACGGGAGATCCCTGAGAAAACCAGCCAACCAGCGGCATCGTCTGGCATGATTCCCACATGCGAAAGCCGGGGACCTACCTCGTCGGGAATCAAACCCAAATCGCCTTGGTGGGAGGCAAGAGGTCTAACTCCTCGGCCACCGTGGCCCCAAGAATATACAGGATTATTATAAATGATTCCCCGGGTTTTAAAAATTTCTAACTCACAAAGTACTTGTCAGAAATTAATAAGTTATACACAATCAGAAACTCTCTAGGGAGTATTTTTCTCAAGACAAATGTTATGTATTATCACACCAGGTAGCAGCACTACCTCAGTTTTAAAAATGGCGACAAAACAACAGAAAGCATTTTGTGTTTTGGAATATGCAAAGTGTTTATCGGTTGTTACCATGCAGCATGTGTTCCGAGGGCATTGCCACACAGAACTGCCAGGTCACCAGAGCATTCTGCGGTGGTCTAGTGAGGTACAGGAAACAGGATGCCTGTGTAACGGTAAGAGCACAGGGCGGTCATATGTTTAGAATGCAACAGTGGAAATAGTAAGAGGAAGTTATGCACTTAGCCCATGAAAATCAACTAACCAAGCAAGTTGTGAGCTTAGATTCCTCAGCCGACTGTTTGAAAGATTTTGTGACGACGGTTACAATTTAAACCATACAGCTTACAATTGTTACAACAGTTGCATCCAGAAGATCGAGTTCATTTTGTGAGCACGTGCTAGAGGCAATGCAGGATGATGATTTTGCCACACGTCTGGTGTTCAGTGACAAAGCAACATTTCACTTAACTGGAAAGGTGAACTGTCACAATGTCCGGATATGGGGCATTGAAAATCCCCATGATTCTGTGCAACGTGAACAGGATTCACTCAAAGTGAATGTCGTCTGCGCATCTCACAGACGAAGGTATACCGGCCCTTCTTTTTCGTCGAAAACACTGTGACGGGTCTGTCCTATCTCGGCATGTTGTTGTGGTTATTTCCACAAATCAGAGAGGATACTGCCAACTTCGTGTTTCAACAAGATGTAGCTCCACCTCTTTGGCACACAGAAGTGAATAGCTACCTCAGCAACGAACTCTAACAACACTGGATTTGGCCGCTGTGGTCGGGAAGACTTGACTTTGTTCAGATGGCAGCCTCGGTCTCCTGACCTTTCACCATGTGGTTTATTTCTTTGGGGGTACGTGAAAGACACTGTTTATGTGCCACTGTTGCCAACAACATTGCATGAGCTCTGAAACCGGATAACCACAGCTGTGATGGCCATTGAGTGTTATGCTGCAACGTGTATGGGCAAACTCGACTACCGTTTGGATGTTTGTTGTGTGACAAGGTTAGCCCACATGAACATTTTTGTAGACATAAAAAAAAATATATATATATATACACACACAGAGAGAGAGAGAGAGAGAGAGAGAGTAGAGTAGAGTAGAGTAGAGTAGAGTAGAGTGTCATCAAGCTAGCTGTGCTTGTCAGCGGTAGAACTGAAACTTTTAAACTTGGGCTGATTGGGTTCGGCTGCCGTCAATGACAAAAAAAACACACACAAGATGTTCGTAAAAACTTTCTTTTATTACTTCATTTTAAAGCGATCAGCAATTCAAACAAAAATTTACGTAGGCCGACAAATAGTTCTTTTCAGTGGCAATTTATCACGACCTTGTGGCCAGGAAAATTGTGGTGTTGGTGGCCTGAAACAACCAAAAAGAAACACTAAACCGCGATCATTAATCCTTTTAGCAGTTCACACTCCTCTTTAATGTCGCCGCTCGACGTTACAAAGTTATCCCCGTTGGACCTGACCCACTCTGCCACGTGGGTGCCCTTGCCTCGAAATGGCCACTGCGGGCCGACATACTCTGCGCATGTCGTGTCCTTTCAAAGGACGAGCAACAAATGGGCTGAGTGATGGCTGACGCGACAGCAGCGCACCAGCCAGCACCCCTTATCCCCCACCATCACTTCCGGGAACTTTTGTGCGCCTGCATATTCTGATTTAAAATTAATTTATTTAAACAATTTATTTAGTATGATAAAAAAATTTAAATTATTCTGTTACAATATTATTTGAGAATACTCTGCGGTAATTAAACATTTTAACATCATTTATAATAATTCAGTATATTGCTGGCAACGTTTTTGCTTAATTTGAGCCAAAATAGTCATAATGTAGCTGCTTCCAGTATATGTATTTACTCGAATTGCTTCGCTCTGTTGCAAAAAATGTTATTTCAATAAACTTTATTATGGCATTCTTGCAAATAACATTCCAAAGTGGACGTTGCGGGCACAAGAACTTATGTTACCGGCAACATTTATGATTTATATGGAACTAAATAAAGGTCGTAGATCCTCTTCTGTGGCATGTTTTCAACAATAATGCATTTGCTTTTAGAACTAAATATGTATCACTTTATTAAAACACTTAATTTTTGCATCAAAGGCGAGTAAATGCAATTTCAATGATAAAATACTGTAAATTTTGACATTTTAGAGTTTGGGTATCGCTGAAAAATTGGTCAAAATTATGATAATGACCCCTCCGAAATAACAACCCTATTCTCTGGAACCATGAAAGGTCATTGAATCGGGAGTTGATTGTATGTAATTATCAACCATTGATAACCGTTTGTCGTAAACAGATATCATAGCTTAGTATGAAAACAAAGAGCAAGGAAGAGATGTATAGTTTGTACAGTATAAGTTTTCCTGATTTTGACATTTCTCTTCTGAGAAAATTAACTGGCAACTCCTTTGTGTTGACCTTTATATCATCCTGACTTCTGGAATGGCCGGTTCTCTGCAATCCTGTTTAAGATGTTCTTCTCAGAAGAGAAATGTCAAAATTAGACTAGGTAACTTACATTGTTCAGACTATACAGCAAAATAAAAGGAGGGTGTATGTATTTCCCACATTGTTTATCACCTACGTAGATTTTGTTTACTGAGTAAAATCAGTTATATTATGAGCAAAGGATGTAAACATTAGACAGAAATCATGTGATTTTGTTTATTCCTACATTTGTTGTAATTCTCTGCTCTACACTGAAAGGAAAGCGTACAGTATGTATGATTTTTGAAAACGCTTGCTTAGCTATGGGCACTCTGTGTAACAACATGGCTAACTTGGGACGTTTGAAAATCACTGATAGCATTGACAAAGTACATCAAGGAGAAGAGAGGTCATTACATGAGATAGCAAGGCATATTGTTCCATATGTTCATTTTTGGTATGTGTTGTGGGAAAGACAAGCTATGAACTGTTTATTCTCCTTTCCTTCGCCCCCTTTGTCCGTGGACTGTGATGGTGTAGTGGTTCGATCACTTACCTTCTACCACTGCGATTCGGGTCCATTTCCCAGTAGAGTTCTGTATTTTCACATGTGAAAAACATCTTTCTGGTTTTCTTACCATACAGTACTCTAATTTCCCTTACATCTTTCATAATGCCAAGCTGCTCCATACTCCTATCTACACAAGCGCTGGAGACAATATCTTCATTCCGCTCTTACCTTATCCTCAGTTCCCTTCATACCTTTAGCCTGTTGTATTGAAAGAGTTGAAAGCGTTCAGGCATTTCTCACCTTGTATTCCAGATTTTGAGAATTCTGCGGTTCTTTGTAATGGCTGTTTTGTACCGTCCTTTGCAACTGTCAAACGTTCGTCCCATAAAATTTAAAGTTTGCAGTGTTGTGTTAGGAGATTAAGGCTGAAGTTGGTTACTTGTTGGGCAAACAATTTCTATTTCATAAACTATTTCTTATTGTTCAAACACTCCTTACTTTACAGTTAATTCATAAACCGTTATTTCTTAAAGTAATACTTGAAGTAAGTAGCTTTGAAATATCACTGTCCACTGCCCAGTATACAGATTACTGTTGTGTTAGTAAATATTTCCCAGCATGTACAAAATTTTCTGTTGGAAAAATTTATATGTACAGTATTAAAATTATTTTATCTGTTATCTGATGAGTAATTAATTAAAACATACCAGTATGTAATGTGATGGAAAGAATCATATCCAATAAAAAAAAATGACAGTACATTTTAAATTAGTGTGACTGTGAAAAAACATTATTTATGGTTCTCATTCGTTTTGGGGTGTAGAACGATGAGTGTACAAGTTACTGTAATCACAGTTTTACAAATGACTCTATAAAGTACCGGATATATTACGTGTGTTCGTGAATAAAATAACCACGTTACTAATTTATAGATCATGTCCTGTAATAGATCTGAATCCAAAATATCTTTACGCTCATGCCATTACAAGGCAACTGAGGTGGCACGGATGAGCCGGAGTGCTAGGCTCCCACAAGTTGCTGCCGACGTGTTCTGTTACAATGTTCAAAAAAGAAAAATGTAAACTGATCAGTTCTCATTGATGGTCCGATATCAGCGGTGAGCTACTCTTATCTCAGGGTTTTGTGGTATAGAAGGGTGGACGCATACAGAACGGTAGTCAAACGTGTGGTTCAATCAATAGTCCATTTTTATTACCTTTTCCCTCTTTATAAACAACTCACGCAACCGCGCTTACATCGGTACATACAATTCTCCTTTTACATAAACAGAAGATGAAACTGAAAAATAACTGAACCAAAACAAAGCCAAACTCAAAAGAAAAATAGCACGTTCTGAACTAAATCATAACCTCAGTAACCGATAGTGGGCCGGCCACGCGGTTGATACTGCCGTAAGTTTACATCAAATTAATGAAAATTATTTAATAATGAAGAATACTAGCAATTCTTTTTACTGCCTTCCATTGCGGCTCCATGGCTTTCGTTCGCGCCCCTCGGCTTACCACGTGCTAAAACTCGCGCAATGTGACACACGTCCGGCTTCCTCGACAGTCAAGAACAAAGTGACCAGCTACGGCAACCGCAATGGCATCCCAAGATACCATGGCGGCCTACCTTCCGATAAAATGTTCTATAACATTCTAGTGAGATCAAATAACCGGTCTGGATACAAAATAAACTAAAATTTCCGAAAAATAGTCAAAATTCTGCTGAGAATAATGACGTATTTTACTATTTTACTGAATAATGATTACAATATCAAAAGTATTAAATAAAATCTTGGCATTGGACATTGCCATACACCTTGCAGTACCCTCTGTGAACCCCTATCGATGTCACCCCACGGCACCATGGCCGGGCTGGCCGAACTCATTTACACATCTTCAAAATAAACACTAAAAACTTTCCAACTGCAATAACTTTTAAAGGATCAATTTCTCGTAAAATTTCGAAGAGTCCAAAGTTGCTTGAATTTTTATGCCGTTTCAGAAAAATTCACACAAGACATATTTATTTTAAATTCACGTGCAGTCGTGAAAACGGAACTCAGAATAACTCCAACTCCAGGCTTGAGAACACATTATTTGACATTAAAATATTACAATAAAAGTACTAATCATCCAGACGCAGTTTTCTGTTACTGAACTGTTTCGCCAGGCCCAATAGCGGTTTTACATTTAGAGTGGGTTTTCTAGGTGATATCCTGTTCAGCAAAATTATAATATTTAAATTATTTAACCAAATTACTTTCTTAGAAGATTATTAGGCTTAAAACAACAAACATGGAACTCTTATTGAAACAAATAGTACTGACTTACAAATGTATAAACGCTAGCAGTTTAATCATCTACAGGCAATATCTTAAAGTAGGGTGGCTGGGCAACACACTGGGGCCTTTGAAATAATAAAGGCATCATCACTGCCCTGTACTTAACTGACACTAGGCTGACCAGCTCTTGGTTCTGAAGAGTCAGTAACACTGGCTAGCATTATTTATGCAATACAAATAAACAATAACAGTGACTAAACAAAACCCTAGAAACACAAATGACTGATTGAAAAAGTGTACCCCAAACGCAGGCTGGTCGCTTCACACAATGTAAATTCAATTCCAATATCCTTGTTGCTGCCTGACTAGGTACAGTTTTTTGTTTTGTAACAAAAAGATTAATAACTTTCGCACCATTGCTAAATCTTTTGGTTATACAACTTATACATAAATTAAAGTAGCTGTGTTGTTAGTAAACATGTTACATTCACAAGCAGTTGACATATGTAGTTATTGAATATGTTGGTTTTTGCTATGTGTTCTTTGTAGTACGATTAAGGTAAATCAATTCATGGCAAATTTTTCTCTACTTTTTTAGACTGCTCTCATGTTTAACATGAACATGTGTGTATGAGCTTTAAATCAGGAGAAAAAAAAAAGGATAACATGCAGTGCTGGTGTGCTTGTATGTAAATCTTCCTAAAATGTAATCTGCTAAAACCGTACAATACTTTCTTTTCAAATGATTCCAGCTACTATCATCCTTTGAAAAGTGCTATAGTATTTGCATTTCAAGACGTGTATTTTTTTTTGTCATTGTTGTTTTGTGTAATCTCCAAATCATCCAATGTATTCATATACCAGGATGTCCGGCGACCCGGAAAACGTGGAAAGTCGGGGGAATGTGGTAGCGAGGGAAATGTCAGGGAATTTTTGAAAATTGTGAAAGTTACTAAAGTTGTATATAGGTCATTCATTTGGGATAAAGTGAGCACTAATAAATTAACCTTTGAAAAATATCGCTAGTCGTTATTGCATATAATTCTACATTAACTGTAGTTGCCTTACTACTTGTATGGTTGGCAGGGAAATTACGCTATATAGTTCCTTGAGGTTTTCTATTTAAATACAACAATACAAAAATAAAATGAACCGAAATCGATATAATTGTATTTTATATAATTAATAAACTTCTTTTTATCAAACTGTGTTGTTACACGAGCGAGAAATATGAACTGTATCAACCAGTTAACGAAGCACAACATTTTAAACGATTGGCAGCGAGCCAACAGCACAACTCACCACCATGTTGATCCAACGACGACTGATTCCCGCCCCCGCACAGGATCGCCAACTCTCCCAATCCACAGGTTTTCCAGCAGCTACTAAGGTTGGCAGGGTGGGAAATTCAAATGTTCAATGCGGTCCAAAAACACTTACTTCACAAAACTCAGTGTCTTACAATTCACATACCAACTGAAAATATTTACATATATACACGTCCAAACAAATTGTATCAATTCGTAGACATGTCTCGTTGTTAGCCGCTACATGCGGAAAGATACGAATTGGCTGAAAATAGAACTTCAGCAGGGCTTTTTTGAGTGCTAACTTTATGCCGAACCATCTATAGTTACTTGTCAACTGTTAGGTATTTCTGTGAGTTTTGCTGAAAGTATGTGTTGGGATACTAAGGGAGAAAAATGCAAATAATGCTGTCTTACACTCTGGCTGTAATGGCATTTATTTGAATTTGAGTTTGTGACAAAATCATAATATTTTCTCCAACTAGAAACTATGAAAAATTCTAGTCTGAAACAGCAGTTATTTTATTTATTTTTTTTTATTTAGGCGGCATCAGAATATTATTTACTATTTGTCACAGAACCGTGACAGTCAATATTTGACTGACCTCAAGTCTGAGTGTTCTTAGGGTGTTTACAAGGCATTTCATTTAATCGTAATTTTTATTTAATGCATATTTTGTACCAATTTAGATCAATACTGACAAAAAGTGTGTTGAAGATGTCATTGGTACTGTGACGTGCACTGGCACGTAGCCCGTACTTAGTTTGTATCGTATAGTAATTTTATTTTTTTAGTTTCCTTTTAATTAATATTTTTTTTTGTAACAATTTAACTATGCCAAGGTAATCAAATGTAAGGATTTATACCACGGGGTCCAACGTAGTAGTTGGGGAAGTTAATAGAGAAATTAACGTTAAAATTCTATCCAATATTTAAATTTAACTGCTAAGGCAAGTTTGGAAGTAGTAAATTTTATGGATCAATTTTATTTGATTTATATTGTGTTTGGACTCATTTTAAAGATAATTAAATTTTGAGCAACTTTTCTAAGTAACTTTTTCTTTATTTTGCGTTGTTTAAGATTTAGAAACTTTTACTTCAGCGATGAGTTCACCTCATCTGGGATATGATTCATCTGGCAGGCAGGTCAGAGTTCAGACACTTGGAGGCACGTATAAGGACGTGCTGGCATGCAACTCTGTCAGAAAGCCCTTGGTCTAGCTTCGTGGGTGGTAGGGCCGTGTGCAACAGAACTCTGGAAAAGTGGTGATCTGCGGAACTAGTTGACAATTTAAAGACACAGCTTTTCCCCAATTAAACAAAGTAATGAAATATCTGTGGTCATTGTGTGGTAAATTATCATCTAATTTTGTCAGTAACTATGTTACACAATATTCTTTCATTATAAATGTCAGTTGACCATTTTTTTAAAAAGAAGTTGGATCCTGTTGTATCTCTCCGTCACTCTGCCGAGTAAGTCTGAGTGTACGCCAAGGGGCAATTAGTTGTCATCAATCGGAGCTAGTGAACGGACGTGGAGAGATGGCCGGCTGAGTGTTAGTCAGTTGGGGCAACATGGCAGGTGTGTGTGGAGGTGTTAGGCGCGCTGCTGTAGGCTGGAGAGGGGCTGTGAAGCCTCAGGAGAGGATTCACCAGTAAATTGGGCAGTATTGCCATCCATGCATTTTCTGAGTTTTATATTATAATTCAGTAACAGCTGCATAGTACCTAGATTATGTTTTGTAAATAAATATACACTGTTTTGTAAAACATGAAAACATTGCTTATCTGAAATAAGCAGGCCATCAGAACATTGGAAATTTTAAGAATAAAAACCTATTAAATGTAAAACTATGACCATTTTTACAACAAAACAATTGATATTGGTAAAGATGAACAATTCACACATGTAAGTTTTTGTCTTGCCAGTTTATACGTTTACATATTTCTGTTACAAGCCGTAGGTTAATACGGAATATCGAATAAACATAAGTTAGATCAACAAGAACTATATTTACTGTAATTACAATTATTGAAAGGATAGTGCAGTAGAAGTCTATTATAGAGCAGATGTAGTCATACCGCAGTAATTTAATTCCCGTAATGTAAAACTAAAGGAATGGTCACACCTGGTATACCGTGGGATCACTTTTGTGCGTTTATGTACCAGTACACTGTCTCCTAGCATGAGTGTGGTAATGGGCTTGTACTGTATTTGTACTGTATGTACAGTATTTGTTTTAATTTTTCTGGAAAATTTGTATGTTCTATTGGAAAACCGGGAAAAGTCAGGGAATTATTTTATCCAAAATCGATTGGCAAACTGTATACTAAGAAAAGAGATTAGGTTTTTGTAACAAATAATTGTATTTTTTATCATCACAGTGCATTAATGTAATTTTTAAATCATTCTAGCTAACTCATAAGAAGATAAAACATGTTCCGGATACATCACCATAAGTTTTAATAGAGTTTTCTGAAATTTTTTGTGTGTTTGTATTTGTTTAAAGAATATCAATATAATTTAGAACAACTGGGTTGTTATTTAACTATCAGTCCTTGAGTTCACAAAGACCCAGACATGATAAACTCTTATCGTATAAGTTATGTGGCTAAGCATTGCTTATTTTATTATGAATGTTTGAAAATTAAATACTTAGCCAATTATGAAACTAGAAAATTTGCAATGAGTAGTATTTCACAAAACTTTTCTGCAATATTTTACAATTAGCAACATTAGTATGTTATTTGACACTTTATATTCAAAACCATACAGAATCGTAAGTATAATTACCTATTAAAATGGAAAAAACATTACGACTCCTAGTGGTCTCCCGGAATACAATCAATATAAGGAGGGGGGGGAGTCGTTATATGTCAAAATAATGCCATTTTATGCACCAAGTCCATATTCAGTAGTATTTGATATAAAAAATAAAGTTTTGTTATAAAAAGGAAAGTATTTAAAATTAATATAAATTATTATAATATCAAGTACCTTCTGAAAAAAAAAAAGATACACAAGATGGTTGTATTGAACCTTTTATCATCTCAAAAAAAAATTTTACTTGAACAGTGCAAAGTGTAACTTTTTGCGAGCGAGAAATACATTTAACAGTTATAACATGATTAAAATGTTAGGAGATTTCATGTAACATTAATGTATTACATGCAGGATATCAGGATTAGAAATTAACGTGCCATAACTTTCAAAGCGTTTTGTGCCAGCCGTGACATCCCTTATCGCTTGAGGAAGGATGAGGAGTAAGGAGTGAGTGTCAGAAGGGGGAGGGAAGGGAGGATGTCTGGCCCGATTTCATTGTTTACATGTAAGCTTAAATACAAGTCAAAATCACTACTTCCTCTTCATATGTAAATACCGTATTTGCCGGCACTTAAGACGAGTCATGGTTTTTAAGGTTCAAAATCTTGAAAAAAGTTAATTATAACTTTTGAAATTTCAGGCCGAAATATATATATATATATATATTTATATATATACATATACACACACACATATATATATGTATGTATATATATATATATATATATATATATATATATATATATATTTTTTTTTGCCTTTACCAGAAACACAAATATTTAGTTGAAATCGTTTTAATGCATTTATTACCGGTATATAAACAACATAGGAGACACATAAACAAATAACATTGGCTACTACTGCCCTCCGGGTGGCCGAGAGTCAAATGCACAGCGGCGGTAACACGTGGCTGGCGACATCAGTTACCGGCAGCTGTACGCTACTTGGCAGTGCTGGACTGAGGCCCGCCGCGTACTACATGGCAACGCCGAACTGCAGTAGCTGCTTGCAATGTCATCGCACTCCTGTGCGCTGTTGTCGCCTGCTAACCAAGCTAGACTTTTATAACGTCTTTGAGGTAGACACATGAATGTGTGGCGTGGTAGTACCTAGATCCCCGTTTTCTCTGCCCGAGAGTTTCGTGCTGGTGAGACAAAGGTTCTAGGGACGTGGTACCTAGATCCTCGTTTTATCCACCCAAGAGTAATTTTCTGGCGACACAAAGGATCTAGTCATGCAGTACCTAGATCCTCGTTTTCTTTGCCCGAGGGTTGGGTGCTGGAGAGACAAAGGGTATAGTCATGCGCTCCAGTTGTGTTGATATCCAAGTGACGCACGCTTCGCTGTGAGCCAAAATATAAGTTTTGTACCGTAAATTTTATAAGAAAAACCGAGGCACTTGTTTTAATTTGTGACTGAAAATACAATCCTTGTAACGTCATACAACTTCACAGCTTACAGCTTAACTTTCTAACTATTTTTAGGTTACCAAAAATGTTCACACCTTCATATAAGACAAGTAGTAATTTTTGAAGGCTAAAAATATGTAAAAATCATTGTCTTACATGTTGGAAAATACAGCATTAAAAGCGGAACTTAAATCCCAGCAACGAAAATTAAAGCATAGAGCAATTTCAAAAATCCTTTTTATTTTTACAGTTTTTTCTTGTGATTTAAGAAAGTATTTACTATCAGTACAGTCAGGAAATGATGAAATTAGCTTTGGCCTGTACTTACATGTAAACTTTGAAATCCTTTTTCCTTGCATACAGGGGAACTGTCTCTTATAGTACTCAAAACACATTTACTATCGGGAACACAACACTTACACGACAACTTTTAGCTATCAATAAAATATGAAGCTTCTGACCATTTTGCACTCAATACTTTGTCAAACACAACTGTTCTTCATACCATTTCACTTTGTGGCGAAAATTGTGACCACTGACCGATGCAAAATTCAGGTGCTAAAAAACAAATCGTAGACATCTACTATCTCACTCTAACTCACTCACTCTAGCAATTACGTGGCGGGGGCACGAACTAACACTTTGCACCCAATACTGCTCGTTGAGTTGACAGGGAATGGTGTCGACACTGATAAATGGAAGTGACTGAACAAGGATTGGGGGAGTTAGGCGTGTAGACAGCAGCTGCTGCCGACAAGGTCGCACACTTCCTCTCACTTTGTGTTTCTCTCTCTGTGTTTCTCTGCCACAACTCGCAGGCTATAGTCCATTGTCTAGCCAGTTCAATAACCGACGGATCCATACAAAGCGCAGCACAGCAGTGCATGGAAAGTTAGGTGTAGGTGGCAGGAGGGAGAGCTGGATATTGCCTCGAGAAATGCAGCGTGATGTGCACAAACATATTTTCAACCAATTTCCTTCAAATTATTGATTTATGAAAAATTTTTACGGTTCCTCAAATTATGGTTGTTATAGACAGGTGGTCATTATAAAGAAGTTTTGCTGTACTTACAGTGGACCCTTGAGCTTGATAGTTACAAAAGATGGCCCATAATATGCAGAAGCATGTTTCATTGAACCCGTCACATTTAAACAAGCTAGAGCCTTCAGATATGGCTTCTTTTAGACCAGCCAGCTTGCAGCTCATGCATCATCTCACAACCAAAACATTGTAAGTTGTCGCACACCAGGGTACGGAAAGTATTAACACCATTCAATAACAGTGCAGATTTAACACTGTGGGAACTAGCCTATCAATACATAACAAAATCCAGACAGTCACTTAGCCTTAACCTACAACAACTACACCACAGTGGTCCACTTTAAGTCTGCTGCCTCCTGACTGCTAGGCTAACCAATTACCACCCATCATCTTCCAATATTTGTCTGCTCTAAACCTGAGGATGCAGACTTATTGGGCAAAATGTAGCAAAACGCTCTTTCGCAGATTATGTGGCCTTTTTTTTTTTTTGTGTAGCTAAAATGCTTCACGGTACACTGTAAGTACTTGCGTTTCTTCATTTTAATCTGGAATTAGTTGCCTAGCAGCCTTTGTCACACCTTATCAAGTTATCAGTCATACTTACCTCAAATGTCTCTAATCTGTTCACTAGGAGTTCCATCCTAAGACTGGGCCTGAACTTCGAAGCCTAGTGGTCAAGAAAGGTTTTCTGTGTTACAGGACGACAGAACAGGCAGCTGAGTGAGGACGAGCGCAGCTTGGGTAGTATAGGCTACATCGCTGGAAGTCTTACCTACCTGCCTGGCAGCATGGGCTATCTGGGATCTGTGGGGCAGGAACATCACCTGGAGTTCTCCTATGATGAGACCCCTACGCAGTTCCCCCTGTGGAAACCACCTGGCAACTACTTTCCCCATGGAGAGGCTCCTCCTCCGTATGAAGAAGCTGTGGCTGCTGCACGTGCTGAGGCAGCCCTCGTTGCAGCCAACAACAATAACAACAGCAGTAACAACAACAACAACAACAATACAACCACGATAAGCAACAACAATACGAACTTGGTAGCAGGCCACTCGAGTCTCACTGGTCATCGCACAATTCCGATCAATTTGGCCACGAGTGGAAGCTTTCACATTGAGCCACTTCCATCTGCCCGGCCACGCTCGGCAGAGGTGATAATAGAGTCGCGGCGCTCATCGCATGTCGTCGATGTCTCCCCGCCACGTCCCGTAGAGGATGAGGACGAGGGAGCTGTTGCAGCTATACGCTCAGATGTCTTCTACGAAGACGTACTTGTTGGGGTGCCATCTGCCGTGTCCCCCGTAGAGAGCACTAACCCAGGGGCAGGGACTCATTCGGTGCCTGCGGATGTGGCTGCGATGGATGACAACGATGACTACCGTAGCGAATGTGAGAACTGCAAGAGCACACATGGTTCACACTACTACTTGGACCAGGACATGGCCCCGGAGACAATGACGCTGCATCGCCGACCTCAGGACTATGACGATGAGCAGAGTTATTATCGGACCTCACTTACTCTGCCAACCCATGCCCGGCGTCTCAGGTAAACAGTGCTATTTTACAATTTGTACCTGGTTATTTTATTGTTCTAAAAACCACAAGTACAGAGTTATTCTGTTGTTACTAACGTAGAGAGACAAGAATGTTGTTACTAAAATAGATATGCTAGAATTTTATTTTTAGGAATGTGCACAGCTTAGAAAATTTGAAGTATATTCAATTAAGTTACCGAATATTTGCTTCAAGGATTAGTAAAAGCTTTGAAGTTAGCAAAGAATACAGGTTATAGATATTTAGCCTCTCTTTTACTTTGAACTATATAATTAGTCATGCCTATTTATTACACAAAACCTGCCATGTCTACTAGTGTTACTTACACACTTTTTATGATTTTTGGTTAAAACAAGTGGTCACAAGATAAGGAAGCCTTCCCCCCCCCCACCACCCCTTCCCCCTAAGAACAATGAATTTTTAACCTTCAAATATCAAAAATTATTTAGTTCAGAACGGTAAATTCCCTTTAGAATGAACGACCAGTTTAAAGTATCACACATTAATAATGATATTCTACAAGCCACTATTTCTTTATTTGCCCTCGCCCTGAAAATACTTTAAAACCTGGATGCATAGAATCAAAAACGGTAAATAAACATAAATACCATTTCTTCAGTTTCGTGGTTTAAAGATACACACAACGTGTGCATGCGGCACTTTACATAAAATGGTTGCCTTACTCTTAGCTGCAACTTCAGCGCTTGTAGTTGTGGAATTCCATACCATGGTTTTGGCGCGACAACCACTCTGAATCCCTTATTTCCGTGGTCAAAAGTGCGTATACACAACAATGTACGTCATCTGTAACATAGGCCTACATTGTTTATTGTTTTGATTTTCTATCACCGAATTAATGACGGTCATTTAGAAGTCAAATATTTACGCACGTGGTTAGTTGTGACCTTAACGTGAATGTGTTTCAAAGAAATGTTGCGGCAGGTAATAAAAAAACTTTAAAATTTAAAAGTTGTGCATCAAGGGGATAAAGTGTGATATTGTTAATGGGGTCTAGGCGTCTACGCCTACACTATCAACCATAATTTCAAATTGTGGGCAGATTGAAAAAAAAAAACACTGCCTTTGTTGGCATAAGTAGCAATCGTGTTAAAGTACGTAAAAATGAAGGCAGGTACAGGAAACTTTGATTGGTTCATGGAGGTTAGTGGCATTAAACAGTAATGCTTCGGGACCAATTTTCAAGAAAAGACTTGGCTTCAAGATCTGGCTTGGCACGAAGCACTTAGGATGAGATTAGAAAATTAGCAAGCATCCAATGGCTGACTTTTCAAATTTAAGGCGATTGTAACCTCCTAAAGTTATGTGGTGAAAAACTTGCTGCAAGTCTTCAAATTCTAGAAACAGGTCAACCTTAATATGAAGTTCTATTGCTAGGTATTGTGATGAAGACGTTTTCAGTTACTCATAACATTTCAAATAAATAGCAATTTCAGTAATTTTTATTAATTTTTTGGGTGTTTCCGTAATTTCCAGGATATGCTGACAGTTGTCGATCAAAGTTTTGTCTTTCGTGTGAAATTCAGTAGAAATCAGTTGTATAAAACCTCTATTTAACAAACCCCTTTACAACAAACTTGCCATTTTTTGGTCCGTTGAGTTTTGTTACTTAGAGGTTTTACAGTTGGTATGGAGGTGCTGATAATACTGTACAACCATAAATAAGTGGTCACCTTGTCAAAGATTATATGTTACTATGGCATTTGAAGTTGTAGGCATGTAGACTGTACATGTGTAATGCATATATTGTACATTCTCAATTTACTTCGGGGTTAGGTTCTTGGAAACCACAATGTACACTAGACCCCTGATTTTACGAATACTCATAAAGTAAAATCTTGTCACGACCCTCTTTATTATGATCATCCCGTTTTTACGACCCTTTTTTAAGGAACCGTGAAATTTTGGGTAGAAAAAGTAGAAAATTTAAGGAAAATCTGCTGAAAAATATACTTGTTCCACTTTTACTCATCCGTGCTGCATTTTCCTTGGCGAGTGCTGTAATGTATGAAACACACTGCTAAAAATAGGTAACATCCCTCCTGACTGTCCACGCCAGCCAATACCCATACACTCCTCCTCCCCCTCCCACTTAACAAGAAAATGTGTTTGTGTGCGCGCACATCAACTGCTGAGTCTTGTCTACTCCATGTCACATCCACACCGCACCAATCCTACCCGCCATAACTGTTAGACAGTCATGTGCAACAAGCATCCTGTCTGGCCACAAAGCAGAGTCACATGTTTGTCTTTCCTTTCCACTCTCTCCCAGCCATCGTTGACGCCCCGCCGTTTCTATTTACGTTCTTTTGCGCTCGCCCCCCGAGCTTGTCCCTTTTGAGGTTAGGCCTAAGCAGGCACTACGCCCTCTGGTCCGCACAGCGCTATTGTGTGTATGTAATTTTTCCGATGCCTATCACATGTAAATATTGTTCTATACCGGTTACCTTGTTTTGTAAAGTAATCCAGAGTGGAAACCACGTGTTTTGTGTTGTATAAATATTTTTGCACCATATGTAAATAAACGAATGAACTTTATGATGGACACGTTTTCATGCAACTTGAGAAAAACGTAAATGATATAAATATTGAAATGTAAATTGAGTGTAGTGAAATTGTATGTATTTGATCCTTGTGTATTATTATTATTATTATTTTTACGGCATCGTAATTTTTGATTGGGACCTGATGGTAAAGTATTAATTTTGTGGAAGTAGAGTTTTTATTTTGTGAGAAATATGTGGGTGTTGAGGTGGCACGCCTGCTCTAGAACCGACTGCCACGCATGCGCCGCCATCTTACCACCCACCTAACGGGACTTATTCCCTCCCAGACCCCCTAACTTCGGGTATATAAGGGGCGCCTCTCGCCCAGTTTCTTCAGAGTTCGTTGGCAGCTCCTCTGAGTTCCCGTCTCTCAACAACCCTGGCCCCGGCCAAAACCCCCCTCTCCGAAGGACTTCTTGCAAATGGAGACCTTCAACCCTCCCTGGTAGTTGACTTCTTGCAAAGGGAGTCCTACCGAAAGCATCCGAGGCGACTTCTTGCGAAGGGAGACCCTCACCAACCCCGGAGCGACTTCTTGCAAAGGGAGACCTCTACCAACCCCGGAGCGACTTCTTGCGAAGGGAGACCTCTACCAACCCCGGAGCGACTTCTTGCGAAGGGAGACCTCCACCTTCCTGTACCATTCCCCTACCTACCTCACCCACTGAGAGACTGGAAGGAGGAGGTTCTGTTACTCAGTTTCCACGCCGCGCGCGTAAAAGGGAACACGCCCTACAGTCTGTTACCGCTAATTCAGCCACGAGGCACATAGCGGAAGTCGCGCTAGCTAATCTACGGAAAGTTCCGCCGGTCCACGAGGCCAAAATCCCGTGTCGCACAGTATCGCGCAGCATCCACGTGCGTAGCATTAATCTTAAACGTGACTTCGAGTTATTGAGAGTAATCAGTAGTAAGAGACCTGTGTATTTCACGAGTTATAAGAGACCTGTGTATTTTTACGAGTTATAAGAGACCTGTGATTTTTCGTGTTAAAGACTTGTGTAACTTCTTCAGATACGAGAAACTTTGTCCAGTGTTGTATAGTGTGAACTACGGAATACAATCACTTATTGAAAGTTCTATCTTTTATTCAATGCCTCAACGTGTGCAACATCTTAGTAAATCCCTGCCACCTGAAATTCAACTGTTGAAAGCAAAGGCCGCTCAGGAGCGACACCGCCAAGCCCACGTACCCGCGACATCACCTAAGCTTATCCCATCACTTACTAAAGTTCAGGGAACTCAGCTCTCATTTAGTGCATTTTGTAAAAACGAGCTCCAAGCCCGCCAGAGTAGTTCGCCTTCAGTAAACGACGAGCAAATGCCGCCTCCGCGCAGGATTCGCAAGAGGAAGCGCAACCCGGACTCAGTGAGTAGACTACTGCGACGTATGGCCAGAAGTCCACCCCCTATCATTAGCCCCATCCAGACTCCCATCAAGGGATCGCCGCCCCGACACCGTCGAGTGCAACAGTTGCTCGACGAGTCCAGCCCGAAACCTCGACCTCTGTCAGACAGAAAACAGAGGCTGCTGAGAGAGTTGTTTTAACCAGGTGAGTGACTAGAAACCTGCCCCAGATAAGTAAGATCCTCCCCCACCTCTCCGTGCGGTTAGCGCTCGGCTCCCCTCGGCTTCACTCCCCGAGGCGCGCGCTAGTCCGACCCAGATCAGGTGCATTCTCGCAATCGCACACACACACACATACACACACACACACCCACCCACCCACACACGCCTCACAGGGAGAGGGCGGGGTTGAGTCATCGTCTTTGTTTTCATGTCTAATGATGGCCCCGAGTGGATGGGGGTGAAGAGACAACACGTTTCTTTTTTTCCTCATTACTTCACGAGAAAGGGGGGTGGGATAGAACCAGCATGCCACTCTGGGCCAGGGCGCCAAGAACCACTTTGCCTTTATCCGCAGTGCCATCGTTGTATGATTTTTTCCTACAGGCCTAAGACTTTAGGCAGCGAGTAATACAGTCGGTATTTTATGCGTGACAGCACCTTGAATAGTCAGTTTTTAGCCCTTTCGACGGACTTCAAATTCACGTTTCTAGAAATTTTTTGAAATTTTATCTGTATTGCTTAAAATCTTATAAAGGCGACATGCTGCAGCAGCTTATGCACAATAACCAAACAGAGTCAACAGCTTCACTGAAAGGCTTTAAATTGGTGCAAAGTACTGTCATGTAAATAATACTTCCGTAGTGTTCTGTGCTTCACGCAAGGTAAGCAGGATGAATCATGCGCGCACAGCCAGCTGAGAGCAAGACAAGCCAAGGCCAGCCTGCTTATCTCCCCTCCCCTATCCTACACAACCAGACAGAGCGCGCTGTGATGACTAGCCGCCTCGCGTCACGGCACGCTCTGTTTTCACAAACGACATCTGTATAATAAAATCTCAAATAATAAGTTTACTTTTCATATGATTTTTTCATACTTGGACGATGGAAATGGGCATGTCACACTGTGTTTATGCCTTTTTTTTGTGACGAGAGACTGAAGATTGTTATTTTGAGCACAATTTTTTTTACAGGGGCTATTGAAATTATTTGTATTTAATTTGAAAACTGTATTTTTTACACCAAATATTATGTACACTTTATATGAAAAACTGCAAATTTTGAGGGTGGGTCAAACTCAGCCAAAAAGTCTCTATTTTTCTATTACAATCCTCCCGTTTTTACGACCCTTTCCCCGGAAACCGTGAGGGGTCGCAACAGCGGGATTCTACTGTACTTCCATTCTTCACGTTTGTAAAATTGCTACCTTCATAAAATTGATAGGGGTCTATTTTGTCAGCTACCACATCAAATTTTAAAATTACATTTATTCTAGTAGAGACCTGATATTTGTAGCGTTTTGCAGGAAAGTAAGAAATTTTAATAAAAATATAAATTTATATAAATAAATGTTTTTACCTCTGAATGGTAGATATGACCAACTCTTGCCCCTCACCCCCCCCCCCCCAAAAAAAAACTGAGCTGAGTGCAGTCTCATGACTGCAATGTTTGTTTTTAAATTTTTTTTCTGCAGAAATCCAGAAGATATATTAATAAAATAATTTACACAACTAGAATCATTCAGAACAAAAATATACTTGAAGTTGGTAGCTACAATATCCCATTGTCAGAAAAAAAATGTACTTTTGATTGTAAGCGACCGTAGGAAGAAGTCACATACAGGGCTGACAGCGCCACTTCGGTGTTCACAAGATAGGTAATAGGTAGAGCCACTACAGCATGTACCGACGTTCAGCCAGACAAAAACTCAAATTTGTGGTGTCCTTACCAAAAATAGTTGAAAATTTTGTGTATAAGTGGTTGCAACGAATCACTATCACAGCCAGTATCTTGCATAAAAATTAATTTGGAGTTCCGGGAGTTTGCAAGGCACAAATGTCTAATTTATTTCCAAAAATTGACGTACGGTAGAACCATCGTTTTCCGAGTACTGGATTTTACAAAGCAGTAATTTTAAAAGGCCCTCTTCAAGAACTGTCAAAAATCTTAAAAATCAGTTTTTAAAAAAATTGCAATGAAAAGTGATTGCAAATAAGTTCCTGCATCTATAAGAATGGAATGTGTGGTTTGTAGGCTTACTTCTTGTAACTGCCGTGTTATTAGATGAAAACCAAAAAAGGATGACAGAAATAAGTCATAAACTGTGGTAGTTGTGATTTTAAACGAGTGCACCGTATGGCGCGTGAAGGCAGACTACGTGCAAAGCAATAGAACAGTACAGAGTAATTGTATTTATAAAATACTTCCCCTACGCCTTCTATCCCTTTGTTAGTTAGCACTTCTCATCACATCTGGTTTCTGGTAAAAGTAACACAAACACAGCAAGTCACCAATAACCGAGCAAGATACACAATGTCTACACCTTCACCCTTTCGTCCACTAGCCCATGACTGCCTCATCTTGCCTTTTAATAAACTATTGTGCTAGTTTGATTTTCTGTTGCATTTTGCTATATTTCTGTCTTGTGATTTTGACTTTTCTTTTGGTTTTCGAGCTTGGATAGCATTTAGATTATGATTTAATTTACGGTTTGGACTATAACTCTGCTTTAGATTTGTTGACGACATGCGCAGGTTTTTTTACAATGATTTTGAATTATTACCTAATTTTGCAAAGTGAGTGGAAATAAACGTAACACTTTTACCCTTGAGCTAAAAGTTCACCATTATTAAAGACATTGAAGAAGCGAAGCACTCAAAAACTGAGATTGCAGTGAAGAAAATACACGAGTTTAAAAGTCATGTGAGAATGTATTGCATAAATGTTGGGGAAAAAAATAATCTAGGCTTAAAATGTTTTCACTTAACTGTAAACAGTCTTCATCATTCTAGAGTGTGTATCATTTGTAAAACGTTTATCTACTGAATTACCGTATTTGTGTGTAGTGTGCACTTTTATTCCAAAATAAAATATAAAAATTGTGGGGTGTGCACTATTCACTAAAAAGAGAAAGCTGGGTTGTAGTTGTAAACTGTCAAGGGTGGGGGAAGAGAGTGCTTCTCACTGTCTGTTCTTCCATCGTTTCATCTTCCTTTTACTTCCTCCCCTCTCCCTTCCATTCGCAAATTCACACTGCTGTAACCATCCTTGCAAAACCTAAATTTTTTTTGTTTCTTCTTATCTATGTTCCCATTGTAAGTGTCTTACATCAGTATTTATACAACACACCAGCTGGAAGTTTGTCCTGATGGCTGGAAGGTAATTTGGCGTGGCAGAAACGAACGTTTGTCGGTGGCGGAAGCAACGTGGGAAATTAATTATGAAGTCTCGTTAAAAAAAATGGAAGGGGTGTGACAGTTTTGTTTGTGATGAGAGAAGAGTTAGATAAACAAGAACAGCAAGCTTGCTGCTAGCCTGGCACTGTAACTATTTCACATTATCTTCTAGACAAGCTAGAAACAGCAGGGACAATGTTGTGTGTGTTCGTCTGTGTGCCACACACACCAATATGCACACATACACACACGCAGAGACCTTGGCAGGCTGTGCTGCTGAGATCCTCCACCTCGTCTGCTCTCTCTCTAACCTATCTGAATATGTTATATCTTTTTCCTCTCTTGATTCTTTGTTGACAGCCATATTTTCCTTCTTCTTCCCCCCCTCCCTCTTTAACCCATGCTGTTGATGTCACCCTCATGCTACTTCTCGTTCTTCAGCTCCGTGACTTTTTTTACTTACAGTAATAACAAAGCACTTAACTTATTTCGCTGGAACTTCTTTATAAAATTTTTGGTGCGCGCTATTCTAGAGGGTGCACTATACAGTATAAGATATCATTTCTACAGTTAACTACCGCTAATGCATAGTTTAGTTAAAATTGCTCAGCAACTGTTTGCATCGTGTTTGGGACTAAGGTGTACGTATACTATACACTCCCTGAGGTATACGTGATTCAGAATGTGTTTGTTTCTGTATTGTCATATTTACCCACGTACAAATCACTATTTTTTTACGTTTGAAATACAGCAAAAAAGGATACGAAAATATACATGATATTCAAGTCGTTTATTCAGCGCAATGTATTGGCGTGGCTGTGTTAGTAAACTATCAGTGAAGGCTTCCGTGCATTGTACTTTTTACAGGATTTGTGTTCCAACACACTTCATTATTGTCGGTATAAAATAGATCTGTTATTGTACTGTGCGTGTGCACAGTCAAGACGTGTTCTTTCCTGACAAGACAGTCTACTTGCCTTGCAAGGGAGGGGAATGCCGCATGTAGCTGCCAAGGCCATGTGCACTATCACGGTCTCTACTCGGCTGCAATGTAGCCACACTGCATGCTCATATAGTTGCCACGCATCATTTGCCAATTTTTTTGTGCATTTCCAGCGGCTGTATACTTAAGCTTCTGTAGATAATTTATGGTAATTCATATGCGTACATGAAAGTTACTAAGTACTTATTCTTACAGAAAAGTGATCATTTAGTATTCCTTAAAAATATTTTCCTGCAAATGTTTTTTTTGGACCAAGTGTTTGTATAAATATCCTACGATGTACGCGGTTGTAAAGACATATTTATATTTAAGGAAATATATTATTTATTTTAAAAACAAATGAAATTTTTTGGGTTTTGGGGGCCAATAAACTCTGATAAGAGTTTGCAAAGTCATCAATTTTACGAGTTCATTTTCTCGCATGGTGAGGTCTCGTAAAATCGGGGCTCTACGGTAGCCATGTGGTGGGGAAAATGTTACCACATATAGCTGATAGGTAGAGACGTGCATCTATCGCATTTGTGATAAAACAATTTTTTGTGCGAATTTAGGATTTTTTAATAAATAAAGCAAATTATTTATTTATGTGAAATAGCGTGAATTTGTTACTAAACCCGAAAAATACCGCTAAACAGATGTTTCAAAGTGTGATAATCGATTAGTGCATATCGAGAAATCGATTAACGAATATTGAGAGATTGATTATTTCGACCATTGAGAGTCGCAACGAAAAAATCATTTTAAAGATAGAATTTTGTTTATGATTATGACAGCGATACATGTCAGTTTTATAAAACCTACATATTAACAGGAAACCCTTACAACAAACATGTAATTTTTTGGTCTTTTGGGTTTTGTTATGTAGAATATTTACTGTTATTTTTTACAATTTTTCCATGGAAATTTTTTTTTTATTTATGTTTCCTGAGAGTATATCCGTAAAAACTACATTCCATAAATCTAAGGTTCGTAAAATCAGGGGCCTAGAGTAAATTTAAATGATTCAAATTGGGTCAGACCAGGTGTCCTTAGCCTGTAGTAAGTACACTCAGCTGTGTGAGGTAATCATGCATGAACTGTGGACTGACAGCATGGACAACAAGTCCAAGTACTGTACCTGATTTTTAACCACAGAGGCATTTATTACAATAACAGATAGAACATTATAGCTATAGGCCATTCGGAATAAAGTT